>RJWK010058445.1:0-13856 GCA_004363435.1 Platanista minor | reverse complement strand
ATCAACAGTGTTATACAAACCTTAGCGCTGGCGGTGGGGGGGGGGGTTGTTTTTTGTTTTTGGCGTGCCACATGGCTTGTGGGATCTTGGGATCTTAGTTCCCCACCCAGGGATCGAACCTGGGCCCTCTGCAGTGAAACCGTGGAGTCCTAACCACTGGATCACCAGGGAATTCCCTCTAGTGCTGTGTTTTTATATTTATAAAGTAGGCATCTGTCTTCCTCTCATTGTCAAAACAGGAAAAAATGTGACCATGTTAAATCAAATAGGGAGACTTGTCTAGGCGTAGGGACATAATTCCCAATTCCTCCACTCTCTTTCAGCAAGCTGAATGAGTTATCATAATTACGCTTTTGACACTAGTGACCCATTTTTCTGATCATTATTCTCCGGTCTCTGAGAGTCTTGTAATGATCAGTTTCCAATTCCTACAGCCTCTGCACCTTGGGGATGAGCCTCCTTAGGGATCAAGAGAGCTGAGCAGCAGTTGACTCTCTCCTGAGTCTGTCCTTCTATCAGGCTGCCGGCGCGCAAGGCAGAGACGTGGAGGGCCAGAGAGGATGCCTTAGGGACCAGGACCCTCACACACTCCAGGAGAGGGGCAAGGAGGTGACCGTTACGTCCATGGCTGTTGGTCGATGAACTGAAGCGCAGATCAAGAACGCCTCACGATCATTTTCTGATTTTAAAATCCAAACTTTACAACCTTGATCCTAATCATCCCCTTCTTCCCATTACCCTGGTGATCTGGGTACATTTCCTATGCCTTTGCATTAGAATTTTTTTTTTAATAGATTTATTTATTTATTTATTTATTTATTTATTTATGGCTGCTTTGGGTCTTCGTTGCTGCGCACGGGCTTTCTCCAGTTGTGGCGAGTGGGGGCCACTCCTCGTTGCGATGCGTGGGCCTCTCACCATAGTGGCCTCTCTTGCTGCGGAGCACATGCTCCAGGCGCGTGGGCTTCAGTAGTTGGGGCTCGCGGGCTCCAGAGCGCAGGGTCAGTAGTCGTGGCGCACAGGCTTAGTTGCTCCGCAGCATGTGGGATCATCCCGGACCAGGGCTCAAACCCGCGTCCCCCGCACTGGCAGACGGACTCCCAACCACTCAGCCACCAGGGAAGCCCCTAGATTTTTTGGTATACTTTCAGCCTCCCCACTAGATGACAAAGATCAGCTCAGTTATCTTTTTAAATTATTTATTTATTTATTTATTTATCTTTTGAGGTATGCAGGCCTCTCACCGTTGTGGCCTCTCCCGTTGCGGAGCACAGGCTCAGTGGCCATGGCTCACGGGCCCAGCCACTCCGCGGCATGTGGGATCTTCCCAGACCGGGGCACGAACCCGTGTCCCCTGCATCGGCAGGCGGACTCTCCACCACTGCGGCACCGGGGAAGCCGGGCTCAGTTATCTTTTAATTCCTCAGCAGCCAGCCTCGTAGAAAGTAGGTGCCCAATAAACATTAGTTAATTTGATGATTCAAATCACAGGGGCAACTTGCTATTGACTCGACTTTCCTCTCTTAAACACCCTCTGCAGCATGGTACATGTTGGATTTTTTTTTTTTTTAATGTCATTCAAAATCACCCTGGGTTTTCTTTGTTTTTAAGTACAAACGCTCCAGATCCAAAAGTTCCTTGCTAAGGGAGGGATGTGCTAGCTTGAAGGTCTACTGGGTTACTATCAACTATAAAATCCAGAAACTACCAGAGGTAGTGCTGGTGAGAAAAGAGTGGTCACAAAATGTAGCTCTTGACATCTGTCATCTATTTTCTCCTCCTTGGAGTCAGTTGCCCTCGGGCCAAAGTGGAATGGCCTGCCTTGGTCACTCACGTACAGTAAAATGTGGAAGAAAGCCAGAACTGACCTTCAGAGCTCAGCAGCATCCTTCCAGTTAGAAGCAGCCCTTCTCTGTGTGATGGCAAAGCCCTGGCAACAATGCACAAGTGGAAGGTGTTATAGCCCACGGAGTTAAGGGTTAGAAGTAGGCATCCCTCCGCTAAGTGCTGCACTCTGAGGGTACCTGCTTCTCTTGCTGTCCCCACCAGCCCAGAGTTTGGCTGCCTTTCTGGAAGTGTCCCTAGCTATATCATTTCTTCTTCCACCCTAACCCACGAAGGCTTGCTGCATGGGACACACTGCGTGGCATGCCCCCATCATTAATTTTCTCCAGCTGCGACAATTGCACTTCTTTTGAGAAGACTGCATAGCCTCAGTAAGAAGATGTTACAAAAGGGCTTAGGATGGGGTTTGGGCTTGTGTTCAGTGATTCTGGGGAGGGTTCAAGGAAGTGGGGCTCTGCTCTGGATTGGGCGTTGTCAGGAAGCAGGGATGATCCTAGGATTGGTACCTTACTCCTTATCTAGAAGGCAGGGAGGAACAAGGCAAGCTCACAGCTGTAATTGCTAAAGAAGACAAAGTCACTCATGTTACCCAGGATAGGGGAATGTTTGGCGGCCATTGTTGTGGTCTGGACAATTTCTTGGTTTTGGTTGCGGTCAGACATGATTCCAGAGGGGTCCTGTTTTTGTCTCGATCCATCAGGGTCACAGAGTGGTCTTCTCTGATACAGATGTTCAGTGAGACTGTTTGTGTTTAAGCAGAGTGCGCCCCGGACCGGCCAACAGTGGTGGGCCGGCTGCCTTTCCCTTTCTCACTCTCGCTCCACTCTCTTGCTACGGCCGGCGTTATGGTTCACAGTCTGATGTCCCCGATCTCCATCCCTCCTTCCAGCCCCGGTTGGACCCTGGGCCTTCCCCTTCACTGAATTTCTGCCTTCCCCACACAACTTAGCATTCATGGTGTGTGGGCCTGCCCCCTGAGGCGGATCCCACATAGAGGGCCCAGGCATTTCTGAAGAGTGGGACCAGCCTGGGAGGGCTGATGTGCTCGCGGAGCCCAGGCGGGCCCCCATGGTGACCACCCAGCAAAGGGTGATGGGAAAGGGGGAGGAAAGGCATTCCTCCTTCGGCAACAAGGGCGCTGCTGGGATTTCGGGGATCCGAGGGAACGGGGTGTCACCTTGCAGCTCTGGCAGAGGGCTGAGCATGGACAGCGCCCCCTCAGGGCAGGCATCTGCCTCGGGGCTGTGCTAAGGCCCCTTCCCAAATAGGAGAGAGCTGGCCCTGAAGTCACCCGGTGAGTTTTAGTGCAGCGCTGGGGGTACCGCAGAGTGAAAGGTGGAACCGTATGAGCCAACATACGTCCACACGCTGGTGAGGCCTGAGCAAACAAAGGTTATGCTTTTTGCTTGTTTGTTTTACAAAAGCACTTTTAAAAATTAGAACACACACTTATTGTAACAATTTAAACAAATTGAATGACAGAAAGATAAAAAAATAAAAAGTAATTCCCTCTTCCTCCTCTGTCCAGCCCCACCCTCTTAAAGTAACTGGTGGCAGGATGTTGGTGTGTATCATTCCATACTTTTATTATACAAACACAGAATTGCCTATTTAGAGTCTCCGTTTTGCTTTTTTAAAAACATGATCATTCCCTTCCTATTGTTCAACACTTTGTTTATTTTCACTTGACAGTGTATGTCTTCTACACCTTTGCAAGTCAATACACATAAATGTGATTCGTTCTATCTGATGATTACATAGCTTTCCATAGAATGGATGCACCATGATTTACTAAATCAGCCCGTTATCAATTCTGGCTCATGGTTATGTCTTATCAGCTTTGTCTGATGATTGTTTCCCCTGGGATAGTCTTATTTTAGTTGTAGTCTCCCAAATAACACCGAGCACATCTTAAATACAAATTTCCTTCCTAGAACCTAACACACCACTGCCTACACCCATCTCACATTTGACATGGCATGCATATTTTTTTTAATTTTGGAAATGCTCATAATGGCGTCTTCTCATTTGCGAAAAGAAAAACAGTTCTTAGGATGAGAGGCTCATATCTGGCATATTTACTGAGCAGGAGGAGATAATTGTTAATTTCCTAAAATCCCATATGGTACAATTTTTCTTCATACGTCAACCTCCCTCCCAACACGTGCCTCCTGTTTTCCCGTGGAGACATCCTGTGTCACTATAGGAAACCTTTAACTTCTACCTGCATACCATAAAACTGCTCAAGTTTCAGAATGAGGCTGCCTAATCCAACATCCTCATTTTAAAGATGAACAAAGTGAGGCTTGGAGGGACTGATAATTTGGCCAAAGTCACATCTCAGCAAAGTAGTTGGGGCTAGGAGTAGCCACTGGAGGGTTCTCTCCACTGCAGGAGACAACCCTTCCAGGGCTTGGGGTGGTTGAAGCACAGCACATAGGCAATGGTGTTTTTATGTGTGGAGGATTTAAAGGTAGGTCACTAATCTTTCTCAAAGACTTTTAAACAAATAACTGATTAGTGCCACTTAACCACCCATCACTCTGAAGAAAGAACCCTTTGCACCAGACCAGAGTCTATAACTTTTTTTTCCTCAGGAGGTATGCTCTGGCTTCAGCTTGCAGTTTTCTCTGCATTCCAGTAGCTAATTGAATGATGAACACTCCTCTGTTCTTGCATTCCCCCTAGATCCTTGGCATTCCAGCATGTCCTGGCCTGCAGTTGAAGCTGCTTACCATCTGGTTATGTAAAGGTGTGGCGAGAAAGGAAATCCTTGTCAGGAGTGGATCCAGATTCATAGGGCCTAAAGCTTATAAAATTTTTGAGATCATCTTCAATAGAAAACAATACAAAATATCTTATTTTTGCTATTTATACACAAACATATGAACACATCACTAGGCCTCCTCCCAGTGCCTTAGAAAGAGCAAGGCCCTGGCAAGTGAGGGGTGCAGAAGCTTAATTTCTTAAAGCTTAGGGGTAAAATTGCCTCTGGGCCTTATATAAAGTAAAGTAGGACATACCTGGGGCACCCATTTTTTTGTTTGTTTGTTTTTATTTTGGGCTGCATTGGGTCTTCGTTGCTGTGCACGGGCTTTCTCTACTTGCGGTGAGCAGGGGCTTCTCTTGTTGCGGAGCACGGACTCTAGGAGCGTGGGCTCAGTAGTTGTGGCTCGCGGGCTCTAGAGCGCAGGCTCAGTAGTTGTGGCGTATGGGCTTAGTTGCTCCGCGGCATGTGGGATCTTCCCAGACCAGGGCTCAAACCCGTGTCCCCTGCCTTGGCAGGTGGATTCTGAACCACTGCACCACCAGGGAAGCCTGGAGCTTCCTTTCTAATACCCTTCCTAATCCCTCACATGGATCTGGACAGAGCTGCCCAGACCCCTCCAGGAGGAAGTACTCACAGCAACCGGAAGCCCCAGAGTTTTCAGGACAGTTCCAGTTTCAAATATTTTATCAAATATTTTATGTGTCAAAGGATGCATCTTCACTTTTCAAAAAATATAGGTGATAATGTTACAGGATGGAAGCATAAAAGACAAAGAAAACAAAGTGAAAAAAAAAAACCCAAACCAGTGCCCCCACCCCCTCCCCCCCACCAGTAAGTACAAATAGGGACAGAACTACGAATTGTTTCCTCTGGATGTTTTGTTTCCTGTCTCAGAATGGAAAGAATGAACCCAGGAAGGACAATAACAGCACACAGCCTCTGCAGCGCACAAAGTTTCCACCTGCTAAGAAAAGAGCAGGAATCTTTCAGGAAATCATCCTCCCTTATTGGGTAGCAATCATTATGTTGCCATGAAAATCTTGCCTTCTTAGACTTAAGTTGGATAAGAAATAAAACATACCCAGAAAGGACAAGTTGAGTTCAAAAGGCTGGAGAATTTCCCTCTAGTTCCTGTGCTCAGCTTTTTATTCCACAGTAACCAGAACCGAGATTTCAGAACACAATAATGAAGCAGCTGTGCTGTGTAGGACTCCCATGCCAAAGACTCAGGAAACTGTTCCACAGACTTCTCAGAGCCTGTCAGGGAACAGATGTAAAGCTGTTCACCAAGCATTTATGAATCATCTGTGCGGGTCAGGAAAGAGGAGTTCATTTTGTTTTCCATGGGACACCCTACATTTGAGAGACAATGACACACGTCACGCACTTCCAGGGTCAGCCCAGTGCAATGCCTGCCTGTTCAGTAATAGTAATAGTGTTCATAATAACAGTCATAACTACTGTTTATTGAGACTTACTTTATGCTTTAAATGTATTATCTCATTTAATTCTCATAACTTTATCAATATTCCTATTTTACCTAAAAGAAAACAAACCTAGAGATGTTAAGAAACATACCCAGTGTCATACAGCTAATAAGTTCTAAAGCTGGTGCTCAAACCAGTTCTATCAGACTGTAGAGGCCATTCATTTATCCACTGTACTTTCCTGTCTCTTTTAATAGGCAACAGATGGATTGCTGAGTCATTAACTCAAGAAGGGAAAAACAACCAGAATTCAGTTAAATATATCCACAAAGATTAGCCAATCCCTGCTTAGTGTTGACATCAGCAGAAATACTGCTTTAGGCCAAGCTCCATTCTCTCACCCGTCCCAGCATGAGAATCACCTGGGCACTTGTGAAAAAGGCCAATTCCTGGGCCACCCTGGAGCTACTGAGTCAGAATCTCTGGGAATGGGGCCTCAGAAACTTCATTTTACATACCCAGCACCCACCCACTCCCAGGCAACTCTACAGAATGATGAGGTTTTAGAACAGCTGCTTCTAGGATGGCCATTCTCCTGGCTCACCTGGAAGAACCAATTTATATCTGTTGTCCTGGCATAAGTATCAATAGTGGCCCCCTTTATTCTCCTAAGTGCTCCAGTTTAGACAATCAGTTTGCATATACAGTTGGCCCTCTGTATCCCTGGGTTCCACATTCATGGATTCAACAAACTGCAGATCGAAAATATTAGGGAAAAAAAATTCCAGAAAATTTCAAAAAGCAAAACTTGAATGTGCCATGCTGGCAACAATATATTAATACATAGCATTTACATTGTATTTGCAACTATTTACATAGCATTTACACTGAATTAGCTATTACAAGTAATTTAGGGACAATTTTTAAAATATTTATTTATTTTTGGCTGCGTTGGGTCTTTGCTGCTGCGCGCGGGCTTTCTCTAGTTGCAGCAATTGGGTCTACTCTTAGTTGCGTTGCACTGGCTTCTCATTGCGGGCTTCTTTTGCTGCGGAGCACAGGCTCTAGGCGCTTGGGCTTCAGTAGTTGTGGCACGTGGGCTCAGCAGTTGTGGGTCACGGGCTCTAGAGTGCAGGCTCGGTAGTTGTGGCGCGTGGGCTTAGTTGCTCCGCGGCATGTGGGATCTTCCCGGACCAGGGATCCAACCTGCATTGGCAGGCGGATTCTTAACCACTGTGCCACCAGGGAAGTCCCTAGAGACAATTTAAAGTATACAGAAGGAAGTGCATAGGTTACATGCAAACACTACATCACTTTATATGAGGGACTTGAGCATCCTTGGATTTTGGTATCCACAAGGGGTCCTGGAACCAATCCCTCTGGGATACCAAGAGACGACTATATATTTCTGTATTTTTTGTACCAAAGTCAGACCATATTATATATGCTATTTTATAACCTGGATTTTTATTTAATGATTACTACTGTTCCATATAAATAAAATTTAATCTTTTCTAATACCAATCCATATTCAGATTTCCTCAGTCATCCCTAAAATGTCCTATATATCTGGCTTAAACAGTCCACACATTGCATCATAATAATTTTCTCTTCTGAAATAGTAACAGTTTCTCTCTTCATAACACTGATTTATTAAACAGACCAAGCCAGATGTGCTATGGTCTGTGCCATCTTTTGGACTTTTCTGGATACTTCTTTACAGTGTTGATTAGTTTCTCCTGTTTTCTGTATTGCTTATCTACTGGAGATTAAAGTTCGGTGGAGTCAAGTTTGGCTATACATCATAGGTAGTGTTGTTTACCTCATCTGTGTAGCACATCAGAAAACATGTAATATTTGGTTGACCTACCATTAGTGGTGCTAAGATCAACCACTGGATGAAGGTGATCCTATGATGGGACAGTTACATTTTTTCCCCTGCAACTGGGAAGTAATCTGTATGGTATCACTCTGGCTCTATATGAAAAGTTTCCCATCAACCTGATGTTTTCAACACCATTGATAATTGTTGCCTGACTTTAAGGGTGTTGTAGAATGTTGATTTGCTATCAACCCTACTACATTGTTGGGAGATATTGTTTGGTAAAAAGAGATTTTTCCTTATCAACTGGGGCCATTTGGTTACCACAAAAATTTTTTTTTCAAATTAAGGAGCTAGTTTAATAGCTGCCTCGGTGCAATTTCCTCTTTTTTTTTAATGTTTATTTATTTATTTACTTATTTGGCTGTGTTGGATCTTAGTTGCAGCATATGGGATCTTTGTTGCGGCACGCGGGATCTTTTTTTTTTTTAGTTGTGGCAATGCAAACTCTTAGTTGCGGCACGTGGGATCTATTTCCTTGACCAGGGATCGAACCCGGGCCCCCTGCATTAGGAGGGCAGAGTCTTAGCCACTGGGCCGCCAGGGAAGTCCCTTGGGTCTAATTTCAAGAGAGTGAGCATCTTCTAGAAAAGTCTAGAGGTTGGAGGAGAACTGAACAATGCCAAAAAGTTTGGCCACACCATGCACAGACATGACTGGCAACCAGAAATACTCCACTGAAAACAGCAGCCACGATAAGTGCTGACCTAAGCTAATTACAATTTTCACATCTCACCCTCAAGCCACAATCCTGTACTGCATTTCTTTGAGCTCAGACAATTCTTGAAGAGCACTTAGTGTAAGATAGGACACACCCTGTTGCCTCTCAGAAACGAGCTTTCATTAACCAGAGGCAGAGCTGTTCTGGTTAATGGGCTCTCAACAAACAGGAGCGCTGTACTACGTTATGGGACAATGGTTCTTTTGTGTTCTGAGTTTGTTATGTGATGAAAGGCTTTAAGAAGGGTTAGTATTTCTAGGGACACTGTGGCATGTTCAACAATATCTCTCATCCCACATGCTCTTCTTACACTGTGACTTTGACACTACTGCCAGTGAGAGGTGGAGTCTGTGTACCCTTCCCTTGAATCTGGTTGGTCTTGGGGCAGGGCAGAACTGACACTATATATGGACGTACCACCATTTGTTTATTCATTCACTTGTGGATGGACATCTGGGGCTGTTTCCAATTTGGCGCTCTTATAAGTAAAGCAATTGATGCTATGAACATCTGTGTACAAGTCACTGTATGAACATATACTTTCTTTTCTCTAGGAGTGAACGGCTGGATCACATGGAAGGTGCATGGTTTAACTTTTAGGAAACTGCCAAATTATTTTTGCAAAGTGTTGTACCATTTTACATCCCCACCAGAAATATATGATAGCTCCAGTTCCTCTACAAACCTCACCAACATTTAGTATGGTCAGACTTCTTAATTTTAGCCATTCTAATAGGTATGGAGTGGTAACTCACTAAAGTTTTAATTTCCATTACCCTATTGACTAATGATGTTAAGCACCTTTGTATGTGCTTATTGATCATTCATGTATCTTCTTTGATGAAACGTTTTAATAGGGTTGTTTTCTTTTCTTTTTTTTTTTTTTTTGTGGTACGCAGGCCTCTCACTGTTGTGGCCTCTCCCGTTGCTGAGCACAAGCTCCGGACACGCAGGCTCAGCGGCCATGGCTCACGGGCCCAGCCACTCCGCGCATGTGGGATCTTCCCGGACCGGGGCACGAACCCGTGTCCCCTGCATCGGCAGGCGGACTCTCAACCACTGCGCCACCAGGGAAGCCCTAGTGTTGTTTTCTTATCGTTGATTTTTGAGAGTTCTTTATATTTTCCGTATACAAGTCCTTTATCATATATACACATTACAAATATTTTCTCCTTGTCTTCTCATTCTCTAAGATCAGAGGTTTTAATTTGATGAAGTCCAATTTATGAGTTTGTTCTTTATAGACCATGCTTTTGGTGTCATAACTAAGAAATCTTTACCTAAACGAAGGTCACAAAGATTTTTCTCCTATGTTTTTGTCTACAAGATTTATAGTTTTAGTTCTTATATTTAGGTCTTTGACTTATCTTGAATTAATTTTGTATATGGTACAAGATATGAAGTTACAGGTTTGTTTTTTTGTTTGGTTTTGGGGATTTGGGGCATATGTATATCTAATTGTTCCAGCAACATTTGTTGAAAAGACTATCATTTTGCCACTGAGTTATATTTTCATCTTTGTCAGAAATCAGTCAGCAATGTGTGGATCTATTTCTGCACTCTGTTCTGTTCTACTGCTCTACCTGTCTTACACCACCACCCACTGTGTTGCTTACTAGAGCTGTATCATAATATTTGAAACCAGGTCTTTTTAGTCCTCCAACTTCGTACTTCTTCTTCCAAGTTGTTTTGACTACTCTGGGTCCTTCACAGTTTATGTGAATTTTTAGAAGGAGGTTATTAAAACAAAAAAAAGCCTACTGGGATTTTGATAGGGATTGCTTCAAATCTATAGGTCAATTTTGGGAGAACTGACATTTAAACTGTATTCAGTCTTCTAACCCATTAACAAAATACACCTATTTATCCTCTTCAATTTCTCTCAGCAACATTTCATAGTTTTCAGTGTACAGGTCTTGCACATCTTTTTTCAGGTTTATTCCCTAAACAGTTCATATTTTTTATGCTACTGTAAAGTGGTATTATAAATATTTTCAATTTCTGATTATTCACCGCTAGTATTCATTGACTTTAATTTTGACTTTAATTTTTTAATTTCTTAGAGCTCTTTATGGTTCTGTTCTTTTTTGTTGTTGTTCAAAAGCATTCCATACTTGTTTCACTCATGCAAAACTTTCTCATTTCCCTAAGAATGTAAAAGATTTTGTTTTTAATTTTCTTCTGCTCCTTAGTAGACTGTTTTCTCTGGACTTCTTTTTTTCTATTTGGGTCTCTGTCTTTCATGTTAAAGGACTATATTTTTGGCAGTCTATTCATGTTTAAGAGGGAGATACAAAAGAGCTGATTTTTAAAAAAATTTTAGGCATTTATTGAAAATTTGTACATGCCATGTGTACCTTAAGCTGGTACGTTTCCACAAACTGTCTGCTATATAGAGAGGTCTGGCAGCCTCTGGACTGCCTGCAGCCTGACCACATTCTCTGCCATTGCCCATGAGGGATTGTTTAAGAGGGAGATACTAAAAAGCTCTGTATGCATGGGCAAGGATGGTTCACTAATAGCCAGCTCTGTAGGGTAACTGCCCATTTCCCAAGAAACCCTAAATTGTCAGAAGCTGTGGTATTTTTGCCTTGGGCCAGACAGGTTCTCCAGAGAATTCTTCAATCTTTTGCCCAGAGAGCCTAGTTTGAGGAAGGAAAAGGAGGCAGGATGAGAACCAAGTGTTGGGAGTCTCATCCTTCCATATGTAGATTTTCACTTAATTTTCATTTGCAGGATGATGCCTCAACACTCATCCTCTCTGCCTTTGTTCCCAAGTCTGATGCTTCTCTATAGATCTTCTTCGACTTACAGTAAGGTTACATCCCAATAAACCCATTGTAAATTGAAAATACTATTAAGTCAAAAATGCACTTAATACACCTAACCTACCAAACATTATAGCTTAGCCTAGCCTACCTTAAACGTGCTCGGACCACTTACATTAGCCTACAGTCAGGCAAAATCATCTAACACAAAGCGTATTTTATAATAAAGTGTTGAATATCTCATGTAATTTACTGAATACATTCAATAAATAACTGTATTCAATACAGTTACTGAAAGTGAAAAACAGAATGGCTGTATGGGAACAGAATCACTGCAAGTGTATCAGTTGTTTACCCTCTTGATGGAGTGGCTGACTTGAGAGCTACTGTTCGCTGCCACTGCCCAGCATCAGGAGAGAGTATTGTAGGGTATATTGCTAGCCTGGAAAAAGACCAAAATTCAAAATTTGAAGTACAGTTTCTACTGAGTGAGTTTTGCTTTTGCACCACTGTAAAGTTGAAAAATTGTTAAGTCAAACCATCATAAGTGGGGCTTCCCTGGTGGCACAGTTGTTAAGAATCCGCCTGCCAATGCAGGGGACACAGGTTCGAACCCTGGTCCGGGAAGATCCCACATGCCGCAGAGCAACTAAGCTCGTGCACCACAACTACTGAGCCTGCGCTCTAGAGCCAGCGTGCCACAACTACTGAAGCCCACGCACCTAGAGCCCATGCTCCGCAACGAGAAGCCACTGCAATAAGAAGCCCGCGCACCGCAGTGAAGAGTAGCCCCTGCTCGCCACAACTAGAGAAAGCCCACGGCGCAGCAACGAAGACCCAATGCAGCCAAAAATAAAGAAATTTTAAATAAATAAATAAAAGTCTGAAAAATAAGATGAATGAGGGTAGCTTACTCTGCCAGATATCTAAACAAAAGCACAGCACTGGCTTAGGAATAGATGACCAGTGGAACAGATTAGAGAATACAAAACCAGACACAACAACTATGGGGATTTAGTATATATATGGTAAAGGTCACCACCTGGGTGGGATTATTCAGCAAATTCTGTTAAGACCATTAGTTATGCATACAGAAAAAATTTTAATTAGATCATTATATTACATAGTACACAAAAATAAATTCTCAAGTAGACCAAAAAAATCTAAATTAAAAAAAAAAAGTCATTAAAGTGTAGGAAAATATTTGTAGACTCTTGGAATAGGTTTTGTCTTTCAAGATTCATAATCTATAAACCTTGTGATGCTTTTTACTCAAAAATATAAACACATATATAGATAGGTTAATAGACATATAAACAAAAAGAGTAAGATCCTGCAAGGCTATGAGAGTGGTGAGGAGTAGGGATTAGAGTGGACTTCTGTCATCTATTTTATATTTTGGAGATGTTTGAATTTTGTCTGATAATCTTTGAAATCAGAAAAAAAAATAGCAAAAAAATCTGTTATACACCTTGATGAAATACATCAATACTCCCAGAAGATACTGGAATAGGACAAAGCTAGGTGTGTACAAAATGCATCAATTTCCAAAGTGTTAAAATTTTGTGACTCTTACGCTCATCACTCTTATGCTTGATTCACTTTTAATTTGCTGATGACTTTCAAAATATGGCTTTCAGAATTGACCCAATATTCCCAAAATAGTCTGGCCAATCTAGAAAAACAGTAAGACATGATCTGAAAACTAATGCTTCTCTATCCTTATTTTGTTAGCTTTGTTTTAGCCTTATCGTAGTGTGGTTTAATATTTAGACTGTAGTTTCTGTTGGGAAATGAATGCAACAGTATTAGTTTTCTATTCCTGCCATAACAAATTACCATTAACTTAACAGCCACAGCAGTTAAGTGTGTGTGCTTTAGAACTCCTCATAGGTTGGAATCCTGGTTCTACCACTTAATGGCTGAGCTACCTTGGATAGGTTACATTAAATTTCCCCATCTTTACAATAATGATACCTACCTCATCTGACTGTCGTAAGAATTACATAACACGTATATTTAACAGGATGCCTAGCATACATAAATGCTCAATAAATATCAGCTATTATTATTAAATATTAAACTTAAATGAGGAACCCTTTCTTATCAGTTTAATTTCATCTTGTTTCCAACCCAGGGCCACAGCCTGTCAAGACAGTTTTTAATCCTGACTCTGTGGTCTTCAGTATTATAACCTCTTTTTAGATTTCTGTTATCTTCCCCTTGATAAGCATGCTTGCTTTTTCCTCCCAGACACAAAGTTAGGCAAAGGTCAAGCTGTGGCTTTGGCACCAATGGAGACAGCCCTCAACTGTGAAGATAATTTCATGTGGGAGACTGACTCTACGGGCGAGGTACTGATAGGAAGGGGGAAGAAAATACAAAGTTTCCTGCCCTATGGAGTTCAAAGTCTAATAAACCCTTCACAGACAAAAGAAAAAAA
>RJWK010058444.1:0-13857 GCA_004363435.1 Platanista minor | reverse complement strand
TGGAGATTAATCCTTTGTCAGTTGCTTCATTTGCAAATATTTTCTCCCATTCTGAGGGTTGTCTTTTGGTCTTGTTTATGGTTTCCTTTGCTGTGCAAAAGCTTTGAAGTTTCATTAGGTCCCATTTGTTTATTTTTGTTTTTATTTCCACTTCTCTAGGAGATGGGTCAAAAAGAATCTTGCTGTGATTTATGTCATAGAGTGTTCTGCCTATGTTTTCCTCTAAGAGTTTGAAAGTTTCTGGCCTTACATTTAGGTCTTTAATCCATTTTGAGCTTGTTTTTGTGTATGGTGTTAGGGAGTGTTCTAGTCTCATACTTTTACATGTACCTGTCCAGTTTTCCCAGCACCACTTATTGAAGAGGCTGTCCTTTCTCCACTGTACATTCCTGCCTCTTTTATCAAAGATAAGGTGACCATATGTGTGTGGGTTTATCTCTGGGCTTTCTATCCTGTTCCACTGATCTATATTTCTGTTTTTGTGTGAATACCATACTGTCTTGATTACTGTAGCTTTGAGGTATAGTCTGAAGTCTGGGAACTTGATTCCTCCAGCTCCGTTTTTCTTTGTCAAGATTGCTTTAGCTATTCGGGGTCTTTTGTGTTTCCATACAAAATGTGCATTTTTTTGTTCTAGTTCTGTGAAAAATGTCATTGGTAGTTTGATAGGGACTGCACTGAATCTTTAGATAGCTTTGGGTAGTATAGTCATTTTCACAATGTTGATTCTTCCAATCCAAGAACATGTTATCTCTCTCCATCTGTTTGTACCACCTTTAATTTCTTTCATCAGTGTCTTAGTTTTCTGCATACAGACGTTTTGTCTCCTTAGGTAGGTTTATTCCTAGGTATTTTATTCTTTTTATTGAAATGGTAAATGGGAATGTTTCCTTAATTTCTCTTTCAGATTTTTTATCATTACTATATAGGAATTCAAGAGATTTCTGGGCTTTAATTTTGTATCCTACTACTTTAGCAAATTCATTGATTAGCTCTAGTAGTTTTCTGGTAGTATCTTTAGGATTCTCTATGTATAGCATTATGTCATCTGCAGTGACAGTTTTTACTTCTTTTCCTATTTGGATTCCTTTTATTTCTTTTTCTTCTCTGATTGCTGTGACTAAAACTTCCAAAACTATGTTGAATAGTAGTGGTAAGAGTGGACACCTTGTCTTGTTCCTGATCTTAGTGGAAATGGTTTCAGTTTTTCACCCTTGAGAACGATGCTGGCTGTGGGTTTGTCATATATGGCCTTTATTATGTTGAAGTAAGTTCCCTCTATGCCTACTCTCTGGAGAGTTTTTATCAGAAATGGGTGTTGAATTTTGTCAAAGGTTTTTCTTCATCTACTGAGATGATCATATGGCTTTTATCCTTCAGTTCGTTAATATGGTGTATCACATTGATTGATTTGCATATATTGAAGAATCCTTGCATTCCTGGGATAAACCCCACTTGATCATGGTGTATGATCCCTTTAATGTGCTGTTGGATTCTGTTTGCTAGTATTTTGTTGAGGATTTTTGCATCTATGTTCAACAGTGATATTGGCCTATAGTTTTCTTTCTTTATTACATCTTTGCCTGGTTTTGGTATCAGGGTGATGGTGGCCTTGTAGAATGAGTTTGGGAGGATTCCTCCCTCTGCTATATTTTGGAAGAGTTTGAGAAGGATAGGTGTTAGCTCTTCTCTAGATGTTTCATAGAATTCACCTGTGAAGCCATCCGGTCCTGGACTTTTGTTTGCTGGAAGATTTTTAATCACAGTTTGAATTTCAGTCCTTGTGATTGGTCTTTTTATATTTTCTATTTCTTCCTGATTCAGTCTCAGAAGTTTGTGCTCTTCTAAGAATTTGTCCATTTCTTCCAGGTTGCCCATTTTATTGGCATATAGTTGCTTGTAGTAATCTCTCATGATCCTTTGTATTTCTGCAGTGGCAGTTGTTACTTCTCCTATTTCATTTCTAATTCTATTGATTTGTGTCTTCTCCCTTAGTTTTCTTGATGAGTCTGGCTAATGGTTTATCAATTATGTTTATCTTCTCAAAGAACCAGCTTTTACTTTTATTCATCTTTGCTATCGTTTCCTTCATTTCTTTTTCATTTATTTCTCATCTGATCTTTATGATTTCTTTCCTTCTGTTAACTTTGGGGTTTTTTTTTTATTCTTCTTTCTCTAATTGCTTTAGGTGTAAGTTTAGGTTGTTTATTTGAGATGTTTCTTGTTCCTTGAGGTGGGATTGTATTCCTATTAACTTCCCTCCTAGAACTGTTTTTGCTGCATCCCATACATTGGTTTTGGGTCGTTGTATTTTCATTGTCATTTGTTTCTAGGCATTTTTTGATTTCCTCTTTGATTTCTTCATTGATCTCTTGGTTATTAAGTAGTGTACTGTTTAGCCTCCATGTGTTTGTATTTTTTACAGGTTTTTTCCTGTAATTGATACCTAGTCTCATAGCATGGTGGTCAGAAAAGATACTTGATACGATTTCAATTTTCTTAAAATTACCAAGACTTGATTTGTGACCCATGATATGATCTACCCTGGAGAATGTTCCATGAGCACTTGAGAACAAAGTGTATTCTGTTGTTTTTGGATGGAATGCCCTATAAATATCATTTAAGTCCGTCTTGTTTAATGTGTCATTTAAAGCTTGTGTTTCCTTATTTAGTTTCATTTTGGATGATCTGTCCATTGGTGAAAGTGAGGTGTTACTGTCTCCTACCATGAATGTGTTACTGTCGATTTCCCCTTTTATGGCTGTTAGTATTTGCCTTATATATTGAGGTGCTCCTATGTTGGGTGCATAAATATTTACAATTGTTATACCTTCTTCTTGGATTGATCCCCTAATCATCATGTAGTGACCTTCTCTGTCTCTTGCAGTAGTCTTTATTTAAAGTCTATTTTGTCTAATGTGAGAATTGCTACTCCAGCTTTGATTTCCATTTACATGGAATATCTTTTTCCATCCCCTCACTCTCTGTCTGTATGTGTCCCTAGGTCTGAAGTGGGTCTCTTGTAGACAGCATATATACAGGTCTTGTCTTTGTATCCACTCAGCCAGTCTATGTGTTTTTGTTGGAGCTTTTAATCCATTAATTTTTTTTTTGGCCCTGCCTCTGCATTTAGGTCTCCCTCTGGCATCTGTTCCTCACCCAGACAGGAGGGGGTTAAAGGAGCGGCTGATTAGGTAGCTCTGGCTCACTCAGGCTGGGGGGAAGGAGGGGTAAGGAATGTGGGGTAAGCCTGAGGTGGCAGAGGCCAGCATGACATTGCAACAGCCTGAGGTGTGCTGTGTATTCTCCCGGGGAAGTTGTCCCTGGATCACAGGACCCTGGCAGTGGCGGTCTGAACAGGCTCCTGGGAGGGGAGCTGTGGATACTGACCTGTGCTTGCACACGGTCTTCTTGGTGTCTGCAATAGTATCCTTAGCATTTCATGCTGGTCTCTGGTGTCTGCATTGATAGCCATGGCTTGTGCCATCTCTGAAGCTTGTTTAGGTGGTGCTCTGAATCCCCTCTCCTCATGCACCCCATAACAGTGGTCCCTTACCTCTTAGGCAGTTCCAGACTCTTTCTTGGCTTCCCTCCCGGGTAGCTGTGGTGCACTAGCCCCCTTCAGGCTGTGTTTACACAGCCAACCCCAGTCCTCTCCCTGGGGTCTGACCTCTGAAGCCCGAGCCTCAGCTCTCAGTCCCCACCCGCCCTGGCACGTGAGCAGACGAACCTCTCAGGCTGGTGAGTGCTGGTTGGCACCAATCCTCTGTGCTGGAATCTCTCCACTTTGCCCTCTGCAGCCCTGTTGCTGTGCTCTCCTCCATGGCTCCAAAACTTCCCTCCTGTCACCCCTGTCTCTGCCAGGGAAGGGCCTTCCTAGTGTGTGGAAACTTTTCCTCCTTCACAGCTCTCTCCCAGGAGTCCAAGTCCCATTCCTATTCTTTTGTCTCTGTTTTTTCTTTTGCCCTACCCAGGTACGTGGGGAGTTTCTTGCCTTTTGGGAAGTCTGAGGTCTTCTACCAGCGTTTAGTAGGTGTTCTGTTGGAGTTGTTCCACATGTTGATGTATTTGTGGGTAGGAAGGTGATCTCCATGTCTTACTCCTTCACCGTCTTGTAGGTCCTCCCCCCGAATTTTATGTTTTGAAAGTTTGTTCATTGTGATTTTCTCCTAATTGTTTCAATAATCACGTTATTTAATTCAAACAAAAGCTAAAAATTAAATGAACTGGGAAAATACCTAAGGCTTTGGATCTGAGGTTACGCACACAGAATCAGACATGTTGAGTTTCCCAGATCCAGAAATGTAGATTAAAATGGTACTAACAAAAGGATGAGCTGATATGAAAATCATGGTGACACTATGTGTCTTAAATTAAGGTATTTAAAATTTTCTCAATCATGTACATTGTATTGTCTAAATGTATCCATATTTAAATCATTACTTTGAGGTTACAGTTACTAAAGGAGAAAAAAAATCAATATTAAAATAACAGTAACACAAGTAGAAAAGTAAAATATTACCATTCTAGCTGGATAGAAGATGATTATTTTAAAATGCATGTCTTTGAAGGGAGGAGGTATATTAAACAATCTGTTCTAATCACAAAGGAGCACAATGATTTCTCTTGTTTTTCTGTTGTTGCTGAACTTGAGTTTATAGTACTATTTAGTCCCTTAAAATCAACCTTATTTATCTGCCTCTTCCTTTTTGAATACAACACTATTTAAAAAAAAAAAAATTCGTGGCCAGAAGAGAAATAAAGCCTCCATTTTGATTCTTATGAGAAAGTCTCATTTTGAATCAAATACCCGTCCCCAAAATGTGGGACACTGTGAATACCCTACATTGTATGACGTATTTTCATGAATAAAAATCTCATGGATTATTCTAGAAAGAGCCGTTTTATTGCTTACTTGAAGGTGTCCACGTCCTCAAAGGAAGATTAAGCACTTGTTTCTAATGAGAAAACATAGGATAACAAGAACAGTGCAAGTTTGGGAGTCACAGCCATGGATGCAAATTCTAGCTTCGTCACTTACTAGCTTCATGATCTGACCATAGTATACTTATTTATTAAAAATTACATTAAAATCTAGGGCATAGGATTGTAGAAGGGTGAAAATAATAACCACCTAGTACGAGATCAGTTTTCATCTCTCATGCTTCTCTAATTAGGGCCACACTTCACCCATCTGATGTTATTGCATTTTCAGACCATAAAATGACACATCAGCTGAACTGAGCTCACCATAGGGCAGATGCACATGTCACAGAGAAAGAGAGGAACTGTCTTTAATTTCACAATGTGAGCCAAGAAAAGCATTATGGTTACAGTGTAGGCACTGTTGTTTTCTTCCAATTTGATCATAAACCTTTGGAGGGCTTTCCTGTCCTTTCCTTTTCCTCTTCTAGGCCGCACTTCTTCCTCTTTCCAGTATGTTCCTGAGTTCATCTTTGTTTAAAAACAGCGCTGTCCAAATTGAGGCATTATATATAACCAATTGGCATGTGATTTGCATATCACTTTATGAACTGGAGGAATGTGGTCAAAACATCTGTGACTATTTCAGTGTGTAAAAAACCTTGACGTATATACCTATGCAAGGTGCAACCACTGTGAATAACAGGGCAAGTGTGGCTGCCAGTCACTGGAGTACATCTTTTCATGCACTATCAAAGGCCAATATGGAAAGAACATTTAAAAAAGAAAGATACTGCCCATTTCACCCTAGATTGCTAAAAAGAACACCACAGACTGTGGTACATGGAAATTTCCATTGAACGGTGCTGATTTTTCTCTCTTGCATTAATTTCAGTTCAAACTGCCTGGACTGCCTCAGTAAAAAAAACAATGGCAATTCATATCCTTTCCAGAGCATAAAAATTACTGCACTCTTGAGCACATAATTTTAAAACAAAGAATATGCTGTATAAAGTGACATTCTGAAACAAAATAAAGTTGTCCTTCTATGATGAATTAGTTTAATATTTCTTAAAAACATGATCCTAGATCCAATATTCTCTAATATTGAAGAATGTAATATGTTTTTCTTAATACTTTCCCCAGTTTAATGGTTTATTTAATATCATTTCTGATGTTCATATTATTGATATATATTTTAACCACATATGGAAGAATAATATTTAAATATAAAGGCTGAATTATCATTATTATTTTTGTACAGTGTCAAGGTAATGAGTCAAGCAATGGTGCCTTTATTCTGGCTAATTCTAGTGATATATGATGAAATTACTCCATTGGCACAGGGTGTAGCTACATTAATTGATGATTAATTTTATTCTGTTTTCTTATAAATATTTGAGAATTTAAATTCCATTTTGAAACAAAATTCTGATGAAAATAACCATAATCAAAGAGATTTATGTTTTGTTCTCTGCATATAATTAGGTCTTCAAATATTCTGTTTTTCTAATCTAACATCTATTCCATAAGTCTATCTGAATAAGAAGAATTATCTATTATGGTGTAATAAGTAGCAAGTATATATCATTTCCTTGAAAACTTAATAAATAATTGGGCTTCATGATATTGAAGAGCTATAATCAATGTTGGAAGAAATTTCAACAATGCTGTTATTGTTGGAAGAAATTCAATCTGCTCTTTGCTAACCAAAGGCATTTATATATTAAAATGGTTGTAGAAATAAGGCAGACATACAAATAATAATTTTAAAATGAGTACATAAACCTTCATCCATCCTCTCATTTTTATGTGTAAATGAGTTCTTTCCTATGAAATGTCAGAAGTCTTCTCTACAATCAATTTAAGGGAATGATGTGACCTAGAACATAAGTTCCAAATGAAAGCACCCCAAACTTTCTTAGTTCTTCCTACTTGCTTCCTATCTATAGACCTCTAATGAGAAGGATATTCAATACCCTAAGGAATCACAAGTGGCTGTAAAAATATATGATTCTAATAGTTTTAGAGTAGAAATGTAAGACTTTTTTGAAAAAGGAGATTAAGCTTATGCCTTTTTCCACTTATTTATGTGAAACAGTTGAAACAACATATAGTAAAATTAAGTGGTAAATATTACACAAAATTTTACATTAATTCATTAATTTGCTCAATAAATATTTTTTGAGAAATCACTGCCTACTCTGCATTGCTTCAGGACCTACAACTGTGAATATGAAACTGTAGTTCCTACCCTCAAACAGTCTGCATGTCAGTGCTAGGGGCAGTCAAATACAATGATCATTACAACACAGGGAGTACTCAGTGCTATGATAGAACTAAGAAAAAAGTGATCCAGAAACACACCATGGGATCCTGGAGACAAGGCATAAAAGTAAAGGAGGTGGATGTCAAATGGAGTCATAAAATCAAAAAGCTATGAACACTGCAAAAAAGTCAATGGATAGTTAAAAGCAATTAATATAATTTCCAATAATGATTATTTTGGATAAGAAATAAAACAGTGTTAAGTGATAAACACGGATTGGAGAGTAGAGTTGGAAGCTATTTTAGGCCAGAGACTTTGTGAGGTCACCGTTTGAGGTGGGATCTAAATAATGAGAAGAAACTATAAGATATGTAGGAAAGGCATACCATGTAGAGGTAACAGCTAGTGCAAATGTCCTAGGGTAGGAAAAAGCTTGAGATGTTCAAAAACCGAGATAAGGACTGTAGAACACTGTGTCTGCAGCAAAGTAAGCTCAGAGGATCTTCTACAACTTAAACTCGTAGACACAGGCAGAGGCTGAAGTGCTGATTTGGCCTTGTAGGCAATGGAAGAATTCTACTCTAATTATAAGGGAGAATTTTAAGCGGGAGAGTGAATGTCATTTCAATTGTTCACTTCTGTATCATGGTACCTAGAAGTAGGCCAGCCACAAAATAGCTGCTCAGTACATACTTACTGAGTGAATAAATGACTGTTAGGGCAATGTTTGAAGAAAGATGATTGAAGTATCATGAAAACAGGACTGAGATTCATCACTTATATCTTCTATGTGTCATGCTGTCATTATTACATGATGAAAAAGAAGTGACATTTTAAAAAGAAAAATCATGACCTTCAAGTTGGTCAGAACAATCCAACTTCTTCTCTACAATCATAGTTTAATAGCTCATGGTTTCTGTCTTTACATGTAAATACTAGTGGTAGCCTTGGAATTGCTCCAAAGGAGTATTTTCTTCAAAGGATGATACATCTAAAAAATTCAGATGATTGGAATGGGTGAGACTCTGAATATAATGGATATTTATTAAATTTTCATTTTTGAAGAAATGGAAAGAGCGCAAGGATAAGGCTGGTTCATCACATTAATGCTCCTCTAATCTTAGGAGAGCACCTCAAACAACAAAAAGCATTCAGAACACCCAAATCTTCTGAAACTTTCTAATCCCTGCATGCAGTGCTGTTCAAAATTGGATTTCTTTGGAATTGTTCTGTTGTATTTATGTCAAAACAGGTAATATTTTTCTGGTCCACTAAACTAAACCTTATTTCCACTTTGATGGATATAAAATAGCTCCCTTTTATCTGGGAAGGATATAGCCCAGAGTGCTTATGATTTTCCCTCAGAGAAGCTTATTTTGTTCATGTTGTGGAACAAGTACATTGAATCTGCAAGATTTTGACATGAAAATCTCCAGTAGACTCCCTTCTTACCTATACTAAATGGGATTATTGAATTAAATATTAATAAGTGCAATTACCTGCAGTGACAACAATGAACAATGGGGAATAAGAGCAAGGAAGGGAATATAAGCAATGACAAATATCCATGAAGAGTTTTTAAAGACTACTTTTAGGGCAGTTTTAGGTTCACAGCAAAGTATATTTCTTTTTGTTCTTTTGTTTTCTTAGAAAAGAATATATACAAAAGATGCAAGAAGGGGTTATATAGGCAAGAATAAAACCAAGAAGGAGGCAAAATATGTAAGAATATGCCAATAATAGTGGTAAATATTTATTGAGTCTCTGCTCTGCTTCAGATGCTATTCTAAATACTTTATATGCATTATTTAACTTAACCTGCACAATAACCCTATGGTAGCTACTGTTATTTTTCTCATTTTACAGATGAGGAAGCCAAGGACAAAGAGGTTAAGTACCTGCCTTACAATCTACCAGTTAGCAGGTGGAGGAGTCAAATTTGAATGAGCACAGGCAGTCTTGCTCCACAACCCCACAGGCAACATGAGAGGTACTGCTTGGATCCCCCTTCAAGAAACAGTTTGCTATCTTGCTGCAAGAAATGCAGTTGACTGACAATGTCTAATTACAATGTCTGAATTTGTAAACAAAGACTACACTCTTCCTGGGCTTTCTGCAGATTCCTGCCTGATGAGTGAGGCAGAGGGACTAAGGTTTGGTATTTCTGCCCATTGTGAGTCTCCTCTAGTGGGTAATTATGCTCTAAAGCCCCTTTGGCCAGATAAAAATTTGACAGATCTCTATCTCAGCGTGAGACTCTCTTTTCTGTTCTCAGAAGACAGATCTGGATTGCAGTCTGAAGGCTTTTGCCCTCCTTGATAAAAATTTTACACTCCTAACTCTAGTTCAGAGCCTGCTTCCCAGAGTCACAAATTTTACACAATCACTCTTACTCACTCTCTGATAATGACCATCTGAAAACAAAGTACTGTGACTCAATGAAATTAACAATTATATATATACCAAACACTCTGCTAAATGTTATATATTTACATCTCATGGCCTTTAAGTCCCTATCACAAACCTTGTGTGATACATAATTTTTTCAGAATTAAGAATAAAGAAAAGAAAGCTTCTAGACTTTAAGAAACTTCCCCAAATCAATGAATGAAACAAAATTAGAATTTACATTCATGTCTCCTTTTCTCCAGTACACCATACTATTTCAGTAGAAAACAATGCATAGCCTTCTAAAGTTATTTGTAAAGAGGTAAGAAGAATTGACATACTGCTAGTTAAAATGGTATTATTACAAATGAAAGGAAGAATAACCACATATTCTTCATATTGCCTTTTTTTCAGGCAAAGAAAAGTACCTTTGAACTAAAATAGCTAGAACAATATAAAAAAGATATTGCTGCTTGAGACAGTATATAAATTGTCTGAGGCAGGCCCTAGTTAAATTAATCCAAGTCTCGAGACTCTGAAGGTTTATATTCTAGGAAGTCATAGAAATGTACAAATGTGATCTCATAGTCACTGCCAGCAATATTTTATTTTAATTATGCAGGAAAGGAGAAGTGTGGGACATCCATAAAGGAACAAATGTTTCCATTTTCAAAAAGAGGAAATGTGTGGCTACATTAGATACTGATTTCCAGATTAAAAAAAAAAATCTGGAATGGCTATCAGTTAGATTTAATTTGTATTTTTTATTTGTGTAAAGTCCAACTAAAAGATTAAGAAGAATACATGAAGACTATAAAATGTACAGAGACTAGAAATGTGCTATTTATATATGCATACCTTAAGAGAGAAATTTGTTTTTCCTCACAAATTGTTTTATAATTTTGCAAAATCTGCAGAGTGAATGGTAGCTTCGAGTCATTACAGTCTGGATATCAGCAAGAAACCACACAGGCAGGACTTTTTATTGCCGTTTTCTATTATTACTTTCCTGGGTCCTTGGTGACAAACCAGGAGTTTAGGTACTGTCTTAGTCTATTCAGCTGCTATAATAATACCACACACTGGGTAGCTTATAAACAACAGAAATTTATTCCTCACAGTTCTAAAGGCTGGAAATCTGAGATCAAAGCATCAGAATGATCATGTTTTGGTCATGGCTCTTTCCCTGGTTGATAGCCAGTGCCTTCTTGCCATGGCTTGGGATCTCTCTTTAATGAGAACACTAATCCCATTCATGAAAGCTCTGCCCCCATGACTTAAAGGACCTCCCAAAGGCCCCACCTCCTGAAATAATCATCTTTGAGGTTTTCAACATACGAATTTTGGGGGGACACAAATATTAAGACCATAGCAGGGGTCCTTAGTAACTTGTAGTGGGGCTTCCATTAACTCAAGCACAAAATTCAGACACCCAATGTTATGGGAAAGAGAAAAGGAGCAATATTTTTGTTGAATTGACAAGTTTTCAAAATAATTAGGTGATTCAGACTTTTCTCTTCTTTTCTTTGTTTTTTAAAAATAAGAATCTCTAAGGATAATTTGGGAGTTTGGGATTGACATGTACACACTTCTATATTTAAAAAAAAATAAAAATAAGAATATCTAAGGAAATAAGACTGCGAATTTCTGGGTTTCAATTCTAGGCTGGCTGTCTCTCTAACTTGTAGTGTGACAAGTCACTTCATTTTTCTTCATTTCACTACAATTTTCTTATATGTAAAATAAATATATATATATATATTTTTTGTTGTTTGTTTGTTTTTGTTTTTGTTTTTGTTTTTTTTGCGGTACGCGGGCCTCTCACTGTTGTGGCCTCTCCCGTTGCAGAGCACAGGCTCGGGACGCGCGGGCTCAGTGGGCATGGCTCACGGGCCCAGCCGCTCTGCGGCATGTGGGATCTTCCCGGACCGGGGCACGAACCCGCGTCCCCTGCATCGGCAGGCGGACTCTCAACCACTGCGCCACCAGGGAAGCCCTAAAATAAATATATTTTATGGTTACTTGGGAAACTTCTCTGCATATGTAGGAGGTCTACTGATGAGTATATTACAATTACAGTGAGGAGAGATAGCTATGGACAGAAGCACATCATTTAGTTTAAATCTATTTTTTTATGTTTGTCATCTGCACATGGCAAGAAAGCTTAATAAAAATTAGCAGATCAGGGCTTCCCTGGTGGCGCAGTGGTTGAGAGTCCGCCTGCCAATGCAGGGGACATGGGTTCATGCCCTGGTCCGGGAAGATCCCACATGCCACAGAACAGGTAGGCCCGTGAGCCATGGCCGCTGAGCCTGCACTTCCGGAGCCTGTGCTCCGCAACGGGAGAGGCCACAACAGTGAGAGGCCCGCATACCGCAAAAAAAAAAAAAAAGAAAGAAAAAAAAAAATCAGCAGATCACCAGGGAGGTATCATCACAAAGCACAATGAGGGGGGACAGAGACAGAAACCATTTTATTATACTGTTTCTCACTGAGTTGAATAATTAAATAAATAAGAATAAATAAGTTTACAAAATATTTTTAACTACTTCAACAACTCTAAAAGAAGAAAAAGCCATTTAAAATGTGAATGTTCATAGTGGGCACTAATTGCACATCATGTCATTTTTTTAAAATGGTTTTCAACTTTAAAATTTGCCTAGAATTTATGATTAAGGTGATGTTACAGTGGAATAAAGATAAACTTTTTAACAGATGGAGCTGGAGTCAATTGGATATCTGTAAGAAAAGTAAATGTGTCTGGACACTTACCACAGAAAAATAATCAGTCCAAAAATGCAGATCCAAAAGTTAAAGGTGATGGAGGAGATCAACATGGCAGAATAGGAGAACACAGAGTTCACCTACTCCCATGAATACATCAAAAATACATCTACACATGGAAGAGTTCTCACTGAAACAAACTGGAGATAGCAGGACTCTTATACCAACAAGGTTGTAAGAAAGATCCACATGGAGTTGGGCAGGAAGGGAATAGAAACAATCAGGTCAGGAACTTGGAGGGGCACAGAAGAGGAGGGCAAGTACACAGGCTCAGAGATTTTCCTTGGGAAGCTAGCAGTTCAAACCACATATTAGGGGCCCTAGGCCTGGGGTCCAACACCTGGAAGACAACTCCTGTTAGCTGGTTTGAAGAACAGTGGGACTAACAATTGGGCTATAAGAAACCTAGACTTTTCTAAAGAAGAGCAAACATACATACTTGCTTACTCCTGAAGAAAGGCAGAGGAAGCAGATTAAAACTGCCCAGGGACTCTGGCTGGTTTCTCACAACAACCCAAGTGCATACCTCAGCCCACGCTGAGCACCCACTCCAGACCCTCTTGATCCTCACTGCAGTTCCACACTAGGGCAAAGGCGGCTGGTACTGAGGATAGCATGTACTTGTGGGGAACAGAGCTAGCTAGATTCTAGCATGGCCACTGACAGGATGAGGGCAGCCATCCTGTCACTTGTGTTCATGGGGGTGGCAGATCAGAAGCAGCCCAGAAAACTGACTGGTATGCCAGGATTTCCCCAGCATGTGCCCTTCCCCATACCAGGTGTCTGCTCCAGGCCCTCTTGTGCTGCTCCCCTCAGGTGAGAAAGTGCAAACGCTGAGAACAGTGAGAGAACACATTTAGAAGGAGTGGACCCAGCTCAGACCTGACCCTCAGGGTTTCTGCTCCAGCAAGTTGGGACCTGATTCCACCCCCAACAGAGTAGTGTTAGCTACTCAGCAGAGAGAGAGACCCAGGTCACACCTGGCTCTGGCACTAAGTCCTTTATCTCTAGCCCCACCTCCCTCCAAGGTGATAGCTGCCAGCACACCCTGGGGGAAGATGTGATGCTCTCTTCAGATACAGCCATTCCACAAAAGCCACTGGACACATGCAGATTGTATGTGGATGCTCCCACACAAGGACACCCCTTCAAGATGGATAGGTAACTGTTTCACTTAATTTCAAAGAGACAGAGAAAGTTAAACAAATGAGAAAACAGGGCTTCCCTGGTGGCGCGGTGGTTGAGAGTCCGCCTTCCGATGCAGGGGACACGGGTTTGTGCCCCAGTCCGGGAGGATCCCGCATGCCGCGGAGCGGCTGGGCCCGTGAGCCTGTGCATCTGGAGCCTGTGCTCTGCAATGAGAGAGGCCACAACAGTGAGAGGCCTGTGTACCGCAAAAAAAAAAAAAAAAAAAAAAAAAAAAAAAAAAAAATAAAAAAAAAAAAAAAAAAAAAAAAAAAAAAAAAAAAAAAAAAAAAAAAAAAAAAAAAAAA
>RJWK010058443.1:0-13857 GCA_004363435.1 Platanista minor | reverse complement strand
GGTTTTGCTTTTTTTTTTTTTGGCCGCCCACATGGCATGCGGGATCTTATTTCCTGTGCCCTCTGCAGTGGAAGCTGGGAGTCTTAACACTGGACTACCAGGGAAGCCCCCAAGTTTTGCTTTTAACATTGTTAATGAATTGCATTTTCTCTCCAAGGGACTCTGTTTAAAAATCTTCATAAATTTGAGTTTTTTACTGGAGAACGTAGTTTAGTGAAAGGACTTCTGAATTTGAAACCAGAAGCTCGAGGTTGAAGTTAACCAGCACTTACTAGCTCCCCACTTCTTCAGTGATGCTATTACATATTCGACCCACCATATAGCACTGGCAGGACAGGTTACATCATTTGTGGGTCCCAGTGCAAAATGAAAACACAGCGCCCTTTATATTAAAAACCGCATTAAGAATTTTAAGATGGCAACAGCAGAGCATGAAACTAGTGCAGGGCCCTTCACACCTAGTCACAGGCCCAGGAAGTGGGCCTGAGCAGTGGTGTGAAGATCTGAGAGATTAGGTAAATGAAATATCCTTAGCAAAAAAGTCAATGCTATTCAAAGGCGAGGACTTAATTTTATTAAGGGTTTAGCACCACCTGTTTTGGCTGTTGGGGATTTGAGCACTGTGGTAATTACAATTGTTATGGAGCTTATGGTGGTAATTACAGCTGACCAGGATGCAAACAAAGCAGTGTGATTTGGGGAGGGGGCAGTGAGCTGTGGGGTAAAGCGGAGAGCACTGACCTGGCTTCAGACGTGCTTGGCAGCTGAGTGAACCAGGAAAGCCACCTGGCCTCTCTGAGCCTCAGTGTCCTCAACTATGAGATGGGGGTAATGACCTTTGCCCTACAGGATCATCATGAGGGAAGTGAGATAAGGCACGTGACCGTTCGGAGCACAGGGCCCGGTGGAAAGTAAGCTTTCTTGCATTTTCCTTCCCGAGCACAGGCTCTGGAGTCACAATGACCTGGCTTTGAATCCTGAATTCACCCTTGCTCATGCATCATCTTGGGCGAGGGACTTAACATGGAGTCTCAGCTTCCTCATCTGTAAAGTGGGGAGCAATGCACGATACCGTGCGTGTGCATGTCTAGCACATTGCCTAGGACAGAATGGGCGTTCCACAGTGGTAGCTTGTGCTTTCCTTCCAGCTCCTCTTCCGTCTTTTTCCCCTTCCCTTCTCCCCCTCACTCTCCTCCCCAGGTCTCTTTGGAAAGTCTGGTTGAGGCAAGATGCAAGGAGAAAAAGGGATCCTTCTTAAATGAGATGGTCTGGGCTACCAGGCCGTACGTGGCGTGGCTCTAGCCAGGGTTAAATGCCCAGTCAGTGGATTTGCATGGGGACATCAGAGGTGTTTTGCAAGCACAACCCCGTGTAATTTTGTGGTTTCCTACCATTGTTTGCAGGCCGCTTTGAGAACATTTTAGCTGACAGTAGTGTAACAGACCAGACCAAAATCCTTGTGGTAAACGCTGCCTACTTTGTTGGGAAGTGGATGAAGAAATTTCCGGAATCAGAAACCAAAGAATGTCCTTTCAGAATCAATAAGGTATGTGGGCTGCGTGTTGCAGTCAAAGGATCCCAACTATAGATCTGAAATATTATAGCAACACAAGGGACCCTAGGAATTCACTCCAATGAGGAAAATTAAGGCACAGGAGGTAGTGTGCTTTTCGTTAGACAACAGCGGGGAGGGCCAGGAGCTGTTTAAGTGTAGAAAAAGAACCATAAGCCAGAGACTCTCACTCTTTTTCCAGAATGTCCTCAGGGTCTGATCTGAGTGAGAATTTATAGAGCTTCTAACACAGTGGGTAAAGCTAAATCACCAACCAGAAGATAACTACAGATGTTTGGGACCATTAGTAAGAAAGGAAAAGAAACAAACCAAATCCCAACTTTAGAGGGCTTTGGATCATCACGAAACATTAACCATTTGGGAATCTTGTTCCAGGTTAATGAGCTCCTCTGTGATCTCATTTGTCACCTGTTAATAGTGAAGTAAATGGTTCAGATATTTTAATTTAAAAGATGCTTTGAGGTACTCATTGGCTGTGAAGGAAAAAGCATAGCTTACTCGTCTGCAGTGCTGGGACTCATTATGGGGAAGAATTACAATAGAAACCTGTATCGCAGGGAAGTCTCATGAATAATACTCAGTGAATAATGAAGCCATATCCCATGCCAAAAATAATTCATATAAATAGGTAAAGTGCCTCCTCTATAAATGAAACCAAAGAACTGAGACTGGAAAACTGACCCATTTCGTTAGAGGACCTAGGAAACCCCGGGTATCTATATGATGGTGTGATTTGGTCTCATTTGATGAGATCTGGCTTGTGTTAAGAATGCAGACTCAGAACTGTGCTTCAGTCAGCACAATCTCGGAAGGAAGCTTATTTACCCTGTAACTCTTAGGCATCAATTCTAATTTTCAGGTCTCTCCCAGCACCTAGAGTACTTAGCATTAATCACTTTTGTTTTTGCCAAATATTATCATTGTACTTTCTTAGTGCTAGAACCCAGGAAGAAAAGACCTTCAAGATACGGTCTATACCTGAATTAACTGGACTGGTTTCCATGCCTTTGTGTTTGTACCCACAGCATTTGTATTCATAGTCCATACCCTCCTCTCTCAAATCCCCTGCCCCAGCTGTGTTTTCCACACTGAAATCTAATTATTTATTTACTTATCTAGATCTCTTACTAGTGCATGGACTTTTAAGGGCAGGGATAATGTTTTGCCCACCTCAGTTTCTATAATTCCTGGCCCAGTCCCTGACACATTAGTAGGTGCTCAGCAAATGTTTGTTGAATGAATGACCAATCTGTAAGGATCAGTTTGATTAAGCAGCCAATAGCAAACAAAACCTTTTTGGCTTTTGGGACCACCATGGGTTCCTGTGCAAGATCCATGGGCCGTTTTCACTGGGAGAGGACAATAATCACTGAGTGTGCTCCTTACCTACTCAAAACCTCCATGGTCCTAGGGAGGGAGCCAGGTCCCCATCTACTTGCTGTTCCTCCATTTGGCTTCCCAGGTTACAGCGGTCTTCTCATTACTGCCTGCCAGGGCCAAGACTGACCCTGCACACAGGGCTCTGTCTCAGACACCAGGCACCAGTCGTTACTTAGTCCTGTTTTCAGAAGATACATCTTAATTTATGTTTTAGAAAATGGGATTATTGTATCCATAGTCAGTGCTGATAAATGAAATAGATGACCGTTTTTGGTGGTCACAGCTTCTGTGAATTCAGAAGCTATTAGTAATCTAACTTGATGGAGATTTTTAGACAAATCTATACTTCTTTGAGGGAAATACGTGGAAGAATTACCAGTTAATTTCAAAAGTAGTATGTTTATTTTAAAATCATAATTTTGTTTCTGGTTATATACATAGAGTCAAAGTCTTCAATTATTTATCAACCAAATATTTAGTGAGCAATTACTATGTGCTGGGACATACCAAGATAATAAGACATGGTTTCTGCTTTGACTGTAGTCTAGTTGGGGTGGGGGTGTCATATACATACATTTTCTAACATTGTGACAATGTTAGAAAGGTATACGGGCTTCCCTGGTGGCGTAGCGGTTGAGAGTCCGCCTGCCGATGCAGGGGACACGGGTTCGTGCCCCAGTCTGGGAAGATCCCACATGCCGTGGAGCGGCTAGGCCCGTGAGCCATGGCAGCTGAGCCTGTGCGTCCGGAGCCTGTGCTCCGCAACGGGAGAGGCCAAAACAGTGAGAGGCCCACGTACTGCAAAAAAAGAAAAAAAAAAAAAATAGAGGTAAGTACAAAAAATAAAATAAGTAAAGTCTAGCTTTGCTTGAAAATAGTATTGGGTAAGTTTCAGTTTATCATTCGAAGATCCCAGATAAAAGCATTACTGTAATGTTATTCCTGCAGACCTGATTCTATGTTTGAAATTTCCCCCCAAAGAGGTTCAGTTAACAGGCAAATATCCCATGGGAGGTATAAACCAAGACAATAAGTTGCACTAAATTACTATCAGTCTTTTACTTCTTAGTATGAATTAATTTTTCTTCAGAAAATGAGGCACCTCTGTAGCAGAGATACAAGGTCAGATATTAATGGGGACACAGAGGAGAAGAAAAGTCCTGGGGTGCTGCCTGGAGAGAAAGGCCTGAGTGATAGGAGCTGGAAGAGACTTAGAGATAATTTTGTTTGTTATCATTCTTAATTTTTAAAATCATGAAATACTGCAAGCATACAGAAAGTTATAGAGAATAGTGTAACAAACACCAATGTACCAACAACCACCTTTGTAAAATCTTTATATTTTGCCTTATTTCAGGTATTTTAAAGAAAAAATGTAGCAAGAATTGCAGTGTCCTGTGTAGCCCCACCACCCCTCCATCTCCCTGCTTCCTCTCCAGAGGGAACCATCATTCTGAAATTTCCAATTCCCTCATTCCACTGACAAGGAAACTGAGGCCCAGAGAGGTTAAGTGACTTGCTGAAGGTCACAGCGTATGTTTATGTCACATTTGAGACTAAAACCAAGGTTCTTCTGTCTAGTCAGATCAGAGCAGGAAGATGGGACCTAGGGCGGGGTGACTAAAACCGAAGGTGGACGGAGAACAAAACAAGCATCGCCGGCCTCTCACTGTTGTGGCCTCTCCCGTTGCGGAGCACAGGATCCGGACGCGCAGGCTCAGCGGCCATGGCTCACGGGCCCAGCCGCTCCGTGGCATGTGGGATCTTCCTGGACGGGGCACGAACCTGTGTCCCCTGCATCGGCAGGCGGACTCTCAACCACTGCGCCACCAGGGAAGCCCAACACGCATGGTTTTGTTCTGCTATATGTTAACTTTTCCATATTAGGCATTGTATAAGGAAAAGGTACATAAATGGACATGTGGGTTTGCACTGGAATTTACTTTCAAGTGAGCTCTACCAGGAATGGTTTAAAGATCTTGTAATTACAGGCATCTATAAAGGCTAAGGTAAAGTTTGCCTGTATTCCCAGTCATCCTGTTTTATTTTTAATGTTTTATATATGCAAATACAGTATTATACTATGGATAGTTCCTGTAATTATAAAGCACATGAATAACTTTTCAAAGGAAGTCATAAACTCTTGACAGGACAGTCTCTGATGGTGTGGATTACCTGCCTGCCTCTTTAAGCCATAATGACATGAAACTATATCAGGAACGAATTTATGAGTATGTGTGTGTATAGTTGTGTGTGTATAGAGGGGTGTGTGGGTGTGTGTGAGAAAAACAAGGAGAGCAAATTTCTTCTCCTTTTTTAGACGGATACCAAACCAGTGCAAATGATGAACCTGGAGGCCACGTTCTGTATGGGCCACGTCGATGGTATCAACTGTAAGCTCATAGAGCTTCCCTTTCAAAACAAGCACCTCAGCATGCTCATCCTACTACCCAAGGATGTGGAGCACGGGTCCACGGGCCTGGAACAGGTGAGGGGGGAGGTGGGTGTCCAGCGCACAGGCGCAGCGGAGCCAAGGAGATGCTTGGGCGGTGCTTGTGGGGCTGCGGCAGCCTTGCCTTAACGATTCACTTGCTCAATGGTCTCTAAGGGTTTCACGGTTCTTTGGGGGCCTTTCTCCTCAATGTTAGAGCAACTAATATTTATTTGGTACTTATAACATGCCGGGAGCTGTAAGTTCCCCATGCACACTGGCTCATCTAATCCTCACGGCAGTCCCAGGGGTTAGAAACTATAATATTACCCTACTCACATTTACCAACGAGGGGCCGGAGGCACAGAGGGTGGGTAACTGGTCCAGGGTCACGAACTCGTGGGTGGTATGTATTCCCAGGAAGTTGGAATCTGTGTTTGTTCTCAACTCCAGGCTAGAGCCCCTGTTGGTAGCATCTTGCGTTAGTGTGGTGCGTGTGTTACAATTGACACATTCACTCAAGTCCGCAGCTGACTTTGGGGCTTGCGCTTTGTGTTGCACGTTCTATGGGTTTTTGAAAAGTTCTTTTAATGCACACACATATACAAGGTTTTATTATGCTTTTACACAGGTAGGGATACAAGGTTTAACGGCCAGTGGAGGTTTCACCTGCCTGGGAATGACTTTGTAGCTTCCCCCCTGCACTGTCAGCCCCCTGCAGCCCCAAGACCCGTTTTTCTCCCTCAGCCCTGCCCTCCGGGCTTCCTGGCTCCCCTCCACCTGGACCTCCACCCTCCACCAGGAAGAAGGAGGGGTTCTTTGACCAACCCAGGATTCACCTGCTTTATTTCCGGTCACACCTCAGTTACTCCCTGACTTTCCAGGGGACAGTCTAACTTGGTCCCCATCCTACCTGCTACTTTGATTCTATGTTTTATCCATCACTTTATTAACTGAATCGTAATTCCCATCTTCATTCTTCTGTTCACTCCTCTCTCTCTTTTTTACTGCACTTCACGCCTCAGTCTCATTTGTTTCTTGCAGCCGTTATTCAGCTGTCTCACACTTTACTTCCTTAAAATACCCTCACATTTTTTTTTTTTTCGTTGTGGCTGTTGTTAAAGTACAGAACGAAAGAAGATGATCTTTTGAGTCTCAGAAGGTATATTCAAGGATACAGATGGTCTTAGTTTGCTAGGGCTGCCATAACAAAGTATCACAAAGTGGGTGGTCTAAACGACAGGAATTTAATGTCCCACAGTTTTGGAAGCTAAAAGTCCAAGATCAAGTTATCTGCAGGTTGGTTTCTTGAGAGGGCCGTGAGGGAGAATCTGTCCATGCTATAGCTTCTGGAGATTTGCTGGCGGTCTTTGGCTTTCCTTGGTTGTAGACACATCACTTCAATCTCTGCCCTCATCTTCCAAGGCATTCTCCCTGTGTGAGTGTGTGTCTGTATCTGTGTCCGGAATTTCCTTTCTTATAAAAAGGATACCAGTCATATTGGGTTAGGGCCTAATGATCTCACCTTAATTAATTACACCTACAAGCACGCTATTTCCAAATGAAGTCATATTCCAAGGCACTGTGGGTTAGGACTTCAATACATGAATTTTGGCGGGGAGTGGGGGCGGACACAATTTGACCCATACAATGGAGGAAAAAGTTTATTTTTTCTTCTTAATGACTTTCGATTTACGGATGAATTTTCTCCTGTCTTCTCACTCTCAGGTAGTAAATGGCCAAGAGACTATACTTTTTGGCTCAAAAATTCTAGTTACCTATGACAATCTTTTGGTCTTAATAATTTGTCTTAAATAAAACAGTATCCATGAAAAAATACTTATCATAGCTTAGCAAGAGAATCCAGTGGTTCCCTCTCCCATTAAAAAAACTTGTGACCAGCTTGTGACCTTGTCATCTCCCTGATTTTTGTAGGTTTCACACGAGTAACTTCAGTGCAGGATTGCCCCATGTAGTAATAGTCAAGGTAGCATCATTCTCTGTTGCACATGTATTTCTCCTCTAGCCAGTGGGGAGGCTGGAAGGGCAGGGAGCAGTTTAAGACTTGCTCAATGAAGAGTTTTACGACTGAATCATTTTATGTGTCATTGCATATCTCTCATTTTAAAAATAGCCAACTGAAATAGATGCATTCATCACCTATGATCTTAAAGGATGATCCTAGACAGTTCAAATTCTCATTTTAAAAAGAGTAACTTTAGGGCTTCCCCGGTGGTTCAGTGGTTGAGAGTCCGCCTGCCGATGCAGGGGACGCGGGCTCGTGCCCCGGTCCGGGAAGATCCCACATGCCGCGGAGCGGCTGGGCCCGTGAGCCATAGCCGCTGAGCCTGTGCGTCCAGAGCCCGTGCCCCACAACGGGAGAGGCCACAACAGTGAGAGGCCCGCGTACGCAAAAAAAAAAAAATAATAATAATAATAAAATAAAATAAAAAGAGTAACTTTAGCTTTAATTTGAGTTATGAAATTTGATACCATGTCTAGGGCACGAATATTCTAGATTTCCTAGTAGAGAAATCAAAATAAGCACTCAATAAATATTATGCATAAAAACTTTTCTAGTTTTATATTTATTTCACTATTATCCATACAACATCATAATCCATGCATTCATTTCTCTAGAGCTACTCTATAGTTAAAAGAAATGCCCTCATAAATTTCAGAACAAAGGGACCATTGTCGTGGAGTGAGTGGAGGAGAACGATGCTAGGGATCTGGGTAGACTATTTTAATTTTTAATTAATTTTTATTGGAGTATAGTTGATTTACAATGTTTTGTTCGTTTCTGCTGTACAACAGACTGAATCAGTTATACACATACATGTATCCACTCTTTTTTAGATTCTTTTCCCATATAGGTTATTACAGATTATTGAGTAGAGTTCCCTGTGCTATACAGTAGGTTCTTATTGGTTATCTATTTTATATCTAGTAGTGTGTATTTGTCAATCCCAATCTCCCAATTTATCCACCCCCTCCCTGATTCCCTGCTTTTCCCCTTGGCAACCGTAAGTTTGTTTTCTACATCTGTGACTCTATTTCTGTTTTGTAAATAAGTTCATTTGTACCGTTTTTTTTTAGATTCCACGTATAAGTGATACCATATGATATTTATCTTTCTCTGTCTGACTTACTTTACTCAGTATGTCAATCTCCACGTCCATCCATGTTGCTGCAAGTGGCATTATTTCATTCTTTTTTATGGCTGAGTAATATTCCGTTGTATATATGCACCACATCTTCTTTATCCATTCTTCTATTGATGGGCATTTAGGTGGCTTCCACGTCTTGGCTATTGTAAATAGAGCTGCTATGAACATTGGGGTGCATGTGTCTTTTTTGAATTATGGTTTTCTCTGGATATATGCCCAGGAGTGGGATTGTTGGGTCATATGGTAGCTCTATGTGGGTGGACCATTTTTAAGAGAACCTAGTCACACACCAAAACTGCAGGGCTGATTCCATCTTTGATGAACCATCTGCACTGCTTCCAAATAGAGCTCACAATGACATTTTATGTTTTTAATCAAGGAGGAACTTTTACAATTGGAAATTAAAAAACCAATTTACTCTCCTTTTTGTCCTTCAGGTTGAAAACCAACTCAACTCAGAGACACTATTGCAGTGGACCAATCCCAGCGCCATGGCCAATGCTAAAGTCAAAGTCTCCATTCCAAAATTTAAGGTGGAAAAGATGATCGATCCCAAGGCTAGTCTGGAAAACCTAGGGCTGAAAAACATCTTTAATGAGAATGCATCTGATTTCTCTGGAATGTCAGAGACCAAGGGAGTGGCCCTCTCAAATGTCATTCACAGAGTGTGCTTAGAAATAACTGAAGAAGGTGGGGATTCCATAGAGGTGCCAGGATCACGAATCCTGCAACACAAGGATGAATTCAATGCCGACCACCCCTTTATTTACATCGTCAGGCACAACAAGACTCGGAACATCATTTTCTTTGGCAAGTTCTGTTCTCCTTAAGTGGCAGAGCCCAGGTTAAGTCCCACCTGACTTCTCTGTAAACTCTGCAACCGAGAATAATTTTCAAAATACAATAAATTGTTAATATTGCTGGATCAGGAAGCTGCTGGTAGTCACACTAATAGGCCTTTTTTCCAATTTCTTTTCTTTTTTGTTGTTGTTGTGCTTTCCCTCCCACCCCCTTAAAAGACAATACTTTTAATGAAAAGGAATCACCTTAGAGAAAAAATATGTATTCATCATTTGTCAAACTATCTAGGGTTTTTGGCAGGAATACAGTCTTTCACAAAGGAAATTCCTATAAGGAGGATCTGGAGGATTTTATTACCAAAGCTTAGCCTTCCATCACTGGGATACAGAATGTTCCAGACATTTGCTTTTCCATGAAAGACTGAAGAAACTGGTACATGGGCTTTGCAAAACTTTCTTGGTGCCAGTGAAACTTGGACCTACGTTCAGACTACTGTACGTCCACAGCTCCTTACATTAAACCTTGCAGGACAAATAGTTCCTTCAAATTCTGATTTTTGGAGATTTTAGAAAGATAATATGTTGCACATACTGTATGTTATGGATCTCCATTGATAGAGACTGGAGCAGCACCCTATAAATCAACACCTTAATATTTCTGCCACAAAATGTAGAATATCTGCACAAAATAAAGACTCCAGGTAGCCCATAAGTATCAGGTTTTGCTGCCAAATCAGTGTGCCTCCTACTTATGAAAAAACTTTGTTTTCAGGACTTTTTGAAATTTTGGAGTGTTGGACCTGTAGTAACCAAAGGGCAGCACCTCAAGGGGAAGCTCAGATCTTATTAAGAAGTCACTTTCACTGTTGATAGGACCCCTCCCTGGTTATTGGGTTGGTGAGAAACCACCGGCAGGGAATTCTAACCGACTCACAGGCTGGTGGATGTCTGACCACCAGGGCTTAAATGCACAGGGACTTTCACAGCAGACAATAAAATAATTTTACGAGTGTTGAAGGGACTTGTCTCTCTGTGTACCGAGATAGTTGGAAAGGGGGAGGAACTTCACGCTACTAGGGAACGTGACTAAAGCTATTGATATGCTCACACTGCTGTGACTTGTATTTTTCCAAAGCCTATGGGTTTAGTTACTGTAGACAGCTAGTTGGGAACCTACAACAATTGCAGTTTTTAAAGATGTTTCTGAGAAGTTATTTATGTCACCAGTTCACGTGTTAATTCACTACAGAAACAGGACGGCATGGAAGATTTGGATCTGGTGACAGCACTCCTCTCTTTCTCCTCTGGCTTTGTTGTAAATAGGTTCAACTTTCTTCTTACTCCGAAGGTTCAATATCGAATTTCTTTTATGCTGTTGACAATAAAATATTATTGAATTACATGACTTGCTTTTTTCCATGAAGTTAGGTTCACCATTTTGAAATAGAACCAAGCCCTCCATTGACAAAATGCTTTGGGGACGGGGATTGATGTCGAATAAAAAAGAATAAGAATAATGACTGCCCCTATTTCCTGGTCTTCCTTCCTGCCCACCAGCTCTTGTGTTCTCCTTCCAGCCCCTTTCATCCTGGGAAGGGAAGGACCACGGAAGTGGTAGAATGACTCCCAATGACATAAAAGTGTATCATGAAAGCAGAGGCCTTGTAGGAGGCCATGGAACTTTTCTCCAGCCTTTCCCACTTTGGGCCCTACCTCAAAATGTAATTTTATCAAGTTAAGCTGTATATGCCTAAAATGTTTTCTTTTCTTATTATGTACTTTTTTTTTTTTGTCAATGTCACGTACATTTGTTTTAAATTAGTTATGGTATCTGTGAACCTAATATTCAACACAGCCCTGTTCCTGTCTCTGCAGAGTGCGCAGATAGAATGTTCCACCCCCCCTGCAATAAATGTTGAGCACAAAAAGTGACAAATGCCTCCACATTCTAAAAAGAAAAGACCATTTGTGTGGGATTTCTGGGGTTGTCCAAAGCCGGGTTTTACCACTGTTGGCTCGTTATCCCCCTTCTCGAGGCTGTGAAATAGAAGGTGTGGGATGACTGTGCAAAAGCTTAGTGAGTGTTTCGAGGAGAGGAGAGATTAGTGCCTCTTTAAACCAAGTAAGTGTTCAGGGAACTTAACGTGTCTCCTGGAATTTAGAGAGCACTGAAATTTGGACTTAACTCTTGCCTGGGATAGTCTCAGACAGTGGTTTTCAACCAGGACAAATTCTGCCCCCTAGAGGTTATTCGGCAATGTCCGAGAACATTTTTGTTGTCCCAACTAGAGGGAGGGGTGCTACTGGCATCTAGTGGATAGACCCGGGAATGCTGCTAAACACCCTACAATGCCCAGAACAGGGCCCCATAGCAAATGGTACTCGCACCAGCCTATAGCACCGAGGTTGAGAAACCTGGGACTCTACCTAAAGCACAGATGCTGGCTAGAGGGATCCCTGAGTCAGAGCAAGGGAAAAGGTCTCCAGGGGGAGTGGAGCCTGCTTGCTGTCAGTTACAGTGAGATGTGGAGGTAGCCAGGCTTGATTATTTTGAGACTTTGCTCAGCCGGTTGGCCCAGGGAAGGTGTGGGGTCTATAAGAGCCCAGAAGAGCGCCCTGTGAGAGAGAGTTACTATCGGACACTTCTCCTGCGAGATCCTGGATTACGTCTTCACCTGTCAAGTTAGGTCCTTACTTCCTTACTTCTCCCTCCTTCCTTTGCCCCCACGAGTCAGGTGCTGTAGGACGGGCAGAAGAGCCAGGTAGGTAAGTGATGGTCAAGCCCCCCTCTGCTTCCTTTCCTCTGTGGTTAGTGCTGTGATGGATGGAGAAGCTTTTAATCAAAAGACAGATTGGGAGCTTCCCTGGTGGCGCAGTGGTTGAGAGTCCGCCTGCCAATGCAGGCGACATGGGTTCGTGCCCCTGTCCGAGAAGATCCCACATGCCGCGGAGCGGCTGGGCCCGTGAGCCTTGGCCGCTGAGCCTGTGCGTCCCGAGCCTCTGCTCCGCAGCGGGAGAAGCCACAACAGTGAGAGGCCCGCGTACCGCAAAAAAAAAAAAAAAAAGAAAAGACAGATTGGCGTTCTGATCTAGAAGAATTCTGGTGGCTTTTTCACTTCTGAAATTGTGTGTATTAATACAAGAAAGTGACTGGAGAAGTGTTAGTCTAGGGCCTTTAGTTCAGGGGTGATGGCGAGGAAGAGCCTGCAGAGTGGGCTTGAGGGCATTGGAAAGAAAGAATTAAGCTGCACTTGCCTAGCACCTGCCTGGTCTAGTTCACCATTAAACCAATTGTAGCTGTATTATCTCATTCAGTCATCAAAACAAACAGATGAGGAGGAAAACCACGATCCCATCTCATAAATGGGGGCACTGAGAGAGAGACTAGATATATAATTGGCTCAAGGTCACAGAGTTAATGGAAGCCAATGGCTGGATTTGAACTCATGCAGACGGGGGCCAGAACGAGGGGGCCTAACATCTGTACTCAATGCCACCATCTTCCAGCTGGTACCAACCCTTGACAAATGGCCACCAGATGCACCCAGAAGAACTCCTCTCTCCTCTATACCGTCTCCATTTTGGAGTTTCCAAATATTTATCTTATCTCGGCAGTCCTTTTCTTGTCAACCAAAGCACCCCTAGATGTAACCGGCCCAGTTAGGTCCATTTTTTATGGGCCATGTATTGTATGTGAAGATGCTTTATGGATGTTACTCCAGTTGCTTATTCTCACAATAACTCTAGAGATAGGGGCTATGCCTGTCTATTTCACCAGGAAACATGGGATCAAAGGAAGTGGGTAAAGCCTCCAAACTGGTAAATATCAGGGTTGGGCTGAGCTCTGTCTGATCCCACAGCCCACACTTCTTCCACTGTGACTCAAGGCCTTTGGACCATGACTGGGGAAAGCTCTCTCTGGATGGCTTTACTGTGACTGATGCATCACATGGGACCTCTGGCCGCCCAGTGTTGCCAAAGCCATCAGTCTGTCCCTCTCCTTCAGGAAAACCAAACCAACACTCTAGGCCAAGCCCCTGTGCAAGTCCCCGCTAGGACCCCAAGAGCAGCGAGACCTCCGTCCCGCCCGGGGGGAGTGCTCAGGGTACCTGGCGTTGGCTGGCAGGTTAGCATATTTCTGCCTGAGGTGGCTGCACCCAGTTAGCATTGAGAAGGAAGTAGGATTTTAGAAGGGCCTGGAGCCTCGGTCCGGACGTGGAAAGACAGAGCAGAGGCAGGGATCTCACCAAGGAGACGCGTGTGCCCGTTGGCCATGGAAGAAGAAATGACGAGGTTCGCGGGAGGGCTCAGCGTGGTTGTGGAACTTGAGGGGAAAGGCAGGAGGCTGGGTCGAAACTGTGCCGGTGCCGGGGCACTGGCGTCCAGATGGCCTGCTGACAGCAGTGCCCAGGGCTGTGGTGTGGACACCAGAGCTGCCTTGTTATGGGTGTATATAAAAACAACGCATCTATGTATTTACACACACACATAGACACCCCCCCC
>RJWK010058442.1:0-13857 GCA_004363435.1 Platanista minor | reverse complement strand
AAAAATGTAAAAAAAAAAAAAAAAAAAAGAGTGAGCATAGTCAAAGATGACCCCAGAGATCTGGCAGACGGCTCTTGTAGGTGGAACAGGCTTTGGGACAAAAGTAGACATGGATATGTATAGAACGGAGATACTGCTGACTTGGATTGGGTGACTTTGGGCTATTTTAGGGTTCTGTAATCAAATACAGCTAATTCTGGATATCTTTCTAGAGAAAAGTTTGGTTTTTATGTCCTAAGTGTCCCTCTCCTGTTAGGACAGTGCACTCGATTGCAAAATGAAATGTCCTTTAAAAAAATTCTTGGTGGTGTTTGAAAAGCAAATGGTGACTGAAGCTCAACTTGAATCAAAGCAAGTCTAACGATTTCATCAACACCACTGATGGAGACCTTTACACCAAATGTCAGATGATCCTCCTGTTTAAAACACTGAAAACATTAAGAGAATTTAGTTCAGCAAATGGGGTTATGGTGATACCTTTCCTTGCAAAAGTTCATTGAGTTTAAAGGAAGGCAGTTTGGCTAGAGTTAAAAAATCAAACAGCGGCAGAGAGGTTGGGATAACCCAGGACAGACGAATACCTACGAATAGGAACACTTTGGGACGTTAGCTAAACATGGGGAAATTGGCTGAGTGACTCCATTTTTAATTAGGTGATAAGTCCTTCATTGGCAGGGACATTCCCAAACATAAACTTTGTCCACAAGCATGGAGCTCAGGGCTCAATCCTTCCTTAGACCTTAGACGAGGTGGTGTTGCGTTTCTTTGCAGGAACTCTGTCACTCAGCGTCAGCAGACTTGCTGGAGGTCCTTCAGCCTGGGTCCTAGTTTCAATCCAATCCCAAGTTCACTCTTACCTTGTTCCCTGTCATCAAGCAGGTCTGGTCCCCATAGTCCCTTAACAGGATCTCGATCTTGGGACCGGGGGTAGGGATTCATGTCCATCTGGACTTTTATCCTCCTCTGAATCCCAGTGGCTCCTGCTTGATCAAATCTATTCTGTTAGCATCTCAGCTGTGATTCAGGAATGCCGAACCATTCTAGGTTTGGGGGCAGAAAGGCACATTACAAATAAATTAGCAAGTGCCAACCTTTTAGAATCAGGATATGTCACACAAAATCCACATCTGTACTATCATTTGCAGTCCCAGGAGATGTGGGGTGACTTGCTTTGTGTGGCCGTGACTTGCTGACATCGAGAGCTGCCACCCGCCGTGTTTCCTTGGGGCACGTGTGTGTGGATCCCAGTTTTCCACGGTCCCCACCCAGTCTGTTTCGCTCATTTTTTCTATCTACCTGGCCCCTGTGGGCACTTCAGTTTGTAACTCCTCAATGAAGGTCGGCTCCCTTTTAGCAGAACTCAGTACTGTGGTTCACAACAGCCAAGATATTTTAGGTGAATGTGATTGGAAGTTCGGCTCCAGGAATAGAAGCATTCCAACCAAGAGGGCATAGAGCAGAATGATTGGATCTGCCCCGACTGGCTGTCACCTGTCCCCTTATTTTCTTCCCCTGCATCCGAACTCTGGTTAATCCAGGCCACTCATGACAAAGCTTTCAGCCTCTTTACACCTTTCCAGCCTCTTTACAGCTAAGATGACTCCATCTGATCGTGACGTCATGGAGCTGTTAAAACTATCATAGAGATGGCTTGCTTCTGGACATTCTGTTATGTGAGAAAAATATATACCTCTTTGGTTAAGCCACTCTGGTTATACTTTTGTTATTTGTACCTAAGTACACCGCTAACTGACTAATGTCCAAGAGCATTGTCTCTGGAGCCACATTGCCTGGGTATCCATGCTGGCTTTTCTGCATCCCAGTTGTTGCTGAGATGACCATGAATACCTGCAGTCCACTGGCCTTCCTACATCCCCAGCCTCCTTTCCTTTGTGGTCTGAGGTGGGACCATGGGACTGAGTTCTGGCACCCAGGGATGTGAAGAGAATTAGTACATCACCTCAGATCCCAGGCACAAGTCCAGGGAAAGTCAGCATCAGTGTGCCTTCTCCATTTCTCTCTTCCCGGGATGGGATGAACTTGGAAGTATTGTGTTGATAGGATGGCATCACAAGATGGAGGGGGCCTGGTTCCTTGAGTCAGTGGATAGAGGAGAGCGCCAGACAATGCACATTGGACCTGGTGTGAGAATGAAAGTTTTGTTGTGTCAGGCGTAAAATAAACCTTGGGTCCCCCAGCTCCTAGGAAGAAGGAACAGGTGTGAAAGTTGTGCAGCCCTCCAGTTCCTCCACCATGTTCATTTCAGATGTACTTGGGGAATAACGGAGAGGAAAACCCCCCAAGATGCAAATCCAGAAGCAAAACTACAGACAAGAGAATCCCTCCTGGATAGGGCAGCACAATCAGGGTGTAAAGTGTGAGGGCAGCTGATGTTAATTACCTTAAAAATACCCCCAGCAGTATGGTCATGCTTAAGCAGGTCATTCTACCTCTCCATGCCTCAGTTTCCTCCTAAGTGAAATCTAGATAGTGATAGTATCTAACTCAGAGGTGTTGCAATCCTGAGGTGGGGGGATTAATGATATTGCTTTCTTCCTGGATCTAGGTGAATGTCAGCTTCTCCCTGGGGAGCAATTTGGACCAGTGCTTCTCAGGTCTGTTATCAGAACATTAGTGCAGTGTCTGACTAATGCACTTTTGTCGGTACTTAACCTAATCGCCCTGTAAATCCCTCTGATTATGTGCTGTTTACTTGCTAACGCGTCCTACAAACACATTTGTAATTCACTTATGGACGAACAGAGCCACCTCCTGATCGGGTTTTTTTTTTTTTTTTTTTCCTATTAATGTCATCCATTCCTTGCCTGCTTATAATCCGAGGAATACAGCCCCCAAATTCATACGTTTGAAATTTTAAGTGATGCTGGACCTGCAGATGTGGACCGAAGCGATCAGAACTCCTTTTTTCCCTTCTGCTTGGCTGGATGATAGCTTCTCAGAGCACCTCCAACAGAATCCCCAAGCCTCCAGGAAATGGCCTGACTTCTAGAAAAAGAATCTCAGGTGTTTTGAGTTGTTTAAATGTTTTATTGAAGTGGGTGACGAGGAAGAAATAGAAATGAAGGTTTTGTATTGGAACAGGGAGTGGATCCATTACTAGGTCAGGGAATATTGTTGTTGCTGGAGCTGTTTAGAGGGATTGGGTTACCAGTTGTAAGATGGAAAAAAGTATAGCGCATGTGTCCGTTCAAGGTGATAATGTCCTGCCCACCCCTTCCCTCTCTTTATCTGGTTTCTGAAGGAGAGCAGTGTGTGCCTTGTCTTCATGAGCTGTATCGGAAGCTCCTGTCTCCGGCAGGAATTGAGGGGTAAATCCCCACTAGAGAGTGTGTTTCTTGAGCTCATGACTGTGTCTTATTTGGGCTTGTGTTTTTGCTACCAGATCCACTGTCTGGCACAGGGCAGACGTAGGATAAATGGGTGAATTAATGCTGATCAGTTCATAGGATACATAGACCATGGAAAACTCTCTATTGGATAAGTGGACATAGGAGTTAAATGCTACCTGTTACATTTTGAGTGTTTTCTCATCACATGTACTGTCTCATTTAATTCAACAAGATTTTTAATTGTGATAAAACATACGTTACATAAAATTCACCGTTTTAACCATTTTTAAGTGTACGGTTCAGTGGCGTTAAGTACTTTGACATAGTTGGGCAGTCACCCCTGCTATCCATTTCCAGAACATTTTCATGGTCCAGAAGTGAAACTCTGTGCCCATTAAACAATAGCCCTCGTTTGCCCTTTCCCCTGGCAACCACCATTCTGTTTTCTGTCCCTATGAATGTGACTGCTCTGGGGACTTCACATAAGTGGAACCATAGGATTGTCCTTCGGTGTCTGGTTTCTTTCACTAGTATACTATTTTTAAGATTCATCCAAGTTGTAGCCTGTGTCAGAATTTCCTTCCTTTTAAAGGCTAAATAATATTCCGTTGTCTGTGAATCCCACATCTTGCTTATCCATCCATCCATCAATGGGCACTTGATCAGCAAGATTTAAATCCTGTATTATTATCCTTATATTCAGACTCAGAGGTGAAATAACTTGCTCAAGATCAGAAACCTGTTGATTTCTAAACTCTGACTTAAGGGGTCTGGTTTCTGTGTTTCTCTAGAACTCCTGGTGACAAACTCTTTTTTATGATCATAACATTTCAAGGCTGGTCAACACAGGCTCATTTAAATCAATGACCCAGGACATGTACTAATGATCTTCAGGTTGACCCCATTAATTTCTCTTGAATTAAGAGGATGGGTGCCCTCTGCCACACCCATCAGACAGTTTCCTTTTCTCAGAGCAGCCCTGATTCCTTCAGTGGAATTACTTTCACCAACTGGGTACAGTCTAGAGAGGTGTATGTATCTCGTTCATCTCCTGTGTGAAGCATCTTCCTGTGTGGAGCAGGCACATGGCCCAAACCAAGCCAACCAGGCATCCCTTCCATGAACTATGAATATGAAACAGAGGCACAAAGAAGTGATGGTTAGGGTCCTCTCCCTCTGAGTGACAAGGTTCTAACCAGACTGTTCCAGCTCCAAAACCCCCATCAGTGCTCCTCTTTTTAGCCTCCTGCCCATCCCCAAAGCTCTCATCAATTCTGTGGATAGTGTCCTTGCAATTGATTCTTGTTAATTTCAACAGGAAAGCTGAAATTCACCAGAGTTGGTTTCTCTGGCTTGCAACTAAGAATTGTGACCGATTCAGAAGTAGAGTGCTTATATATGCCTATTAAAGAAGTGTTTATTAAATCTGGGGCCCAGGAGGTACTAATTATTCTTCTACACTCATGAGATTAAAAAATAAAAATGTGAGCTAAGACCATGCTACATAAGTTTGGACCACATCACCTGGGAGCAGGTTAGAAACAAAATTTCTGACCCCAACCAGACCTACAGATTCAGAATCTCCACTTTAACCACAACGTTGAGAAATGTTGAGTGAGAAGAGAATCTTTACTCTTAAAAAAATCCGTCTGTTTGGAGCGAGGCATACAGTTGCAATAATGGGCATATGAAAAAAATGACCAGGGAGGAAAACCTGTTACCTTTTTCTGCTGCCTCTTACAAAGGCTTTTGGATCATACGTCCATGTTCCCCCCAAAAAAGTTCATCATTTTTTTCCTAGTTGTCTTCAAAACAATGGCAAATGGGCAAGAGGCATATACAGCAAACTGTGGAACACTGCTTTTGGGGGGAAAAGAATTCACAGAAATAGGAGAGGTGGCAGGTGTGTGGGTCCCAGTTAGCCTTGCTGTCTAGAGCAGCATGTGGAGACCTAGCAGGGTTAAAGTGTTAAAGGAGAGGGGTCCCAGCTCTTGAGCTCCATGGAGAAAGCCCTGGCTCCCCCTCCAGTGGGATTTGGGACCAGCAGGAGGATGGTATATGGCAGAATCTTGAGCCCAACCTGCCAGGTCAGCATTTGGGTTGGGGGAGCACCAGCCCCTCCCTGGTGGGATCAGAAGACAGAATCTAAGCTTGTCAATAACCATGGTCAATTACCTCAAGCCCTGCATCATTGTCAGTTTTCCTGTAATCTTGCAAGAGGCCACCATATTTCCTGGGAGACCACTCATGCCCAGGGGAGGAGGGAGGCATGAATCATGAATCTTCGACAAGACCTTAGAGGTCAGAGAAGTCCACTTTCCTGCTGCCCCTTATCACTATGCTCTTGTCACTTACCTCCCTATCCTAGCTTAAGACTCCTGTAATGTTCTTTTGAGTGATATATTGATGAATCTCTAAGACAGTGCTTCTCAAAGGGTAGTTCCCCAATCAGCAGCATCAGCATCACCTGGGAGCTTACTGGAAGTAAAAATTTCCAGACCTATGCAACTGGAAGATTTGGGGGTAGGATCCAGCCATCTGTGTTTTCACAAGCCCACCAGGCGGTTGGGGGTACACCTGAGCCTTGAGAGCCACCTTCTCTGATAGGTTTCTTTGTAGCCAACATAAGACGAGAGTTGTCTGGAAACTGTGGGCTGGGAAGGAATAAGGATGGTGCAGAGACAGAGAAAGACAGGAGCTGATGGGTCAATAAATTGATATTTTGGGTTTACCCGTTAACAGGAGTGACGTAGTTTTCTACAGGGCACATAGTTTTGTTCTTTATCAGTAAACTCAGCATTTTTTCCCCAGAAACAAAGTGAATAAAAAGGGGACTCTGTACAGGTTTCAGAAAGAAAATCAATTGCATTTCCATCCAGTGAACAAACTGGCCTCTTATTAATGGTATCCGTCATTTGTCAACTGTGAGCTGTGGTTGTCTAAGAGCTGTCCTGCCTCACGACTTTCTTGCCTTTTCTTGTGATATTTGAACCTTCATCGATCATCGACATAGGCTCCATCTTTGCGGATGAAAAACAACTCTGGATCTGGGTGGAATGAAGATGGGTTTTGAAAGAGCGCTTTTAGTCTCCCCGGCTGGAATCACAGTATGCCAACACTATGATTTATGGTGGAGCCTTTGATCCATCTGAACGGTATCGCCTCCATCTTTGGAGCAGCTAAGACTAAGGTGAGAGACTTAGAGACTAAGTCTCTAAGACATGGAGACTCAGGTCAGCCATGCCTATGGAACCAAACTCCAGTAAAATCTTTGGATACCAGGCTTCAGGTGAGCTTCCCTGGCTGGCAATACTCCATGCATATTATCACACATCATCGATGGGAGAAATACACACTGTCTGTATGGCTCTGCTGGAGAGGACCACAGGAAGCCCTACATCTCGTCTCTCCTGGACCCTGCCCTTATGCATCTTTCCCCATTGCTGATTTTAGTCTGCGTCCTTTTATTGTAATAAAGTGTAACTGTGAGTGTAACAGCTTTATTGAGTTCTCTGAGTTCTTCCCGTGGATTCTTGTTCAGGATAAACATGGGGACCACCTGTGCTCAAAAAGCCAGGAACTATGTTAGTGCTGGAGATACAGAGATGAGAACAAAGTCTCTTTCTTTCTTCATTGCCAAGAGAGACAAGGAAACCAACCACGGCAGAAGAGGATATATAATAAAGCCTCATTGGAAATGCAAAGAAACAATTGCATTTACTGCCCTTTCTGTGGACAAACTCATGCTTTCAAATAAGGCTTCATTCTGAGAGTTACCTTCATTCTGAGGGTGCTTACATCAGATGAAATACTCAGGTACGTAAGAGGTGCAGTTGTATTCCTCCAAATGTAAGGTAATTTCTCTTTCTTGCCCCCTTCTTTTTTACCCAAGCGGCAGAAAAGTCATCTCAGTCGGTCGTAGGTAATTCAGTGTGGTTCTTTTGGTCAATTCTTTTGGAGTTCTCTTTGCCTTTTCCAGGAAGCTGCGTTTAAGTTTCGGGCAGCTTGGTAGTACCTGTCTTGGGTTGGAGTGATGGAAGGTGATGCTGGTGTGCTCACGGTTCCATCTTGTTAAGCCTGGGCCTCAACTGTCATCCACTCCCATCAAAGCTATGTCCCTGCTCGGTTTCTCTGCAGGCTTCTCTCTAAGCAAGCTGGTAACTGAGAAAATCTATACCACCTCATGGATACAGGGGAGTTTTAGCAGCTTCCCCACGTGGCTCATCCTTCTACATCTTCCTTGCCAGTTGCCCCAGGTTTTACTCAGGAAAGTCTGTAGAGGCATCTATAGTTTGTCTCCGTCCATACCCACTCTGACTCCCTTCCAGCTTTCCTTTTATACTGTGAAGGATGAAAGAAACCCTAAAATGACATTTCCCAAAGGCCTTCGTAGCTAGGATTCCGTCTATAACCTGCTCTCCCAAGGAGACACCACTCACAAGACCAAGGGGGAGAAGTGAGCACCATAAAAGCTCAGGTTACCCTATGCAGAGAAATTACGAAGCATGGTGGCTGAGAGTCTGGTTCTTCCTAGCTGGCTCTGTTGGTTTGTGTGTCATCTAATCCGTCGCGTGTACAGCTGCACAGAAGGAGTAGCATCTGCTGTGATATTGTTGCTACAACAGTTCTGGGGGTAGAGCAGAGCCTTTTTCCTGGCTGCCTTGTTTCTGGCTTCCAAGCAACTAAGCCTGGTTATCTGGCCTTCACAGATTCAATATGGCTGCTGTTGACTGCAACCGAGAACTCCAACCCGTAAAAATAGGGATATATGAAAAACTCCACTGCCTGGTTATTAATTTACAGTGGGAAACGTGACTCTCAAGGCTTCCAAATGAGTGTTTGCTAATCAGCACATTTTCTCCCTAAATACAAATACTATATTTGGAGCCCTAATTGCCCCATTAATAATTGAACAGCTGTGTAGGAGGTATGAAGTTATTACAAAAGAAACGAGAATTTTCTAGCCCTGAGATCCAAGTGTCAATCAAGGACTGTTCAGGAGAATATAAGATGCGACAAGGTTGTTTTTTTCCTGGAGGTGAGAGAGAGGTTAGAACCTTCATAGAATGTTGAGGATTTAAAGTGAGGGCATCTGTGTCCTTTTCCAGCTGCCTCCTACTTCGTATTTTGTACATGTACATTTAGGGATGAATCAGTAAGAGGGGAAATCCGCAGTAATGCCCCCACAAGTGCACGTCACTTTTATAATCACACCCATCATGTTTAAGTAACTTCACTGACACATTGATGTGTTTTTGTGACACAGAACACAAAGTACAAAATATGTGAGAAAAAAATCTGAAAGAGGACCAATGATGAGAAGCTTTAAGAGTAAGCCCCATCAAGGTCGTCGTGGGTGTGTCTTGGATTTTCCTTAAAATAAGGAGAATTTTAAGGAAAAATTATTCATTTTTATAAATATCTACACTATGAAGAGGAAAATTCTAAAATTAATATGGGGATAGGTCACTCAAGTGGGAAAAATCTTTGTTCTGAAATTGATATCTCCCATCTCCAAGTGTTCACTCCCCTTCTCTCTCCCAAGGGCAAAGCTGTTTTAATTAGAACTCTTTTCTTAGGAAGGTATGCATTTGTGTTGTCTAATATTAAGTCTGCTGACAGCATCTTAATTTTGTGCCTTGGATGTGTACCTGGAACTTGAAATTCATTTGCAGCTAGTCAAGCTTAGATAACGACAATGATAATTAAATCTCATGCTTCAGCATCTAAGAATGCTTCAGGCATGAGGGAGGGAGTTTCCTATCTATGTCACTTTCCGATTGGTTAGTTGCATTATAGTGATTTGAATGCATCTTTTCTTTCCTCCTTCAACTGAAAACAATTACCAGAGACTGGGGGATTGATTGGGTCAGGTCTGGAAATGATGATATCTGTGATGTTCTGAATCAAAAATAGCATACGTCCCTGTGACTGAAATCAGTACTAGGCCCAAAGAAATGTAGTCACTAGGCCAGAAAGCTGATGTCATGAGAGTTGGAGGTGACTGGTATAAACCTCCAATATTGCCTCAACTTCCCTCTCCCCTCCTGTGTTCCTTTTTTCTATTCTTCAACCATTTTTTCTTGTGCTTTCCATTTTGTCATTGTCTCCTCCCTACATTTAGATAAGCCGGCAGCATCCAGGCCTTACTGCTGTCTGCTTTTAGAAGCAAAATTTAAAGAGATTCTTGATAGCTACATTAATATGTCCTGGAATCAGTATTCGTATTTTGGGGAAGATAGGATATTGAGATATGGGTAGATGTTTGCACATTCTTAACTCACAGTGTGGTTGTAATAAACAGAGACAGGCTGCCCAGCTTTCACCTTTCCTCTTTTTCCCTGATGGCTTTTTTTTTTTTTAACATCTTTGTTGGAGTATAATGGCTTTACAGTGGTGTGTTAGTTTCTGCTTTATAACAAAGTGAATCAGCTATACATATACATATATCCCCACGTCTCCTCCCTCTTGCGTCTCCCTCCCTCCCACCCTCCCTATCCCACCCCTCTGGGTGGTCACAGAGCACCGAGCTGATCTCCCTGTGCTATGCGGCTGCTTCCCACTAGCTATCTGTTTACATTTGGTAGTGGATGTATGTCCATGCCACTCTCTCACTTCGTCCCAGCTTACCCTTCCCCCTCCCCGTGTCCCCTGGTGGCTATTAATGTTATCAGTTGGCCCTTACAGATGTTCTGACTGAGCACAGGTTCTTTGCCAGACGCTGTCCTATGTACTGATGTTACAAGTGTGAATAGACTCCAACTAGAGAGACAGAAATAAATAATCATAATCCATTCAGTACAAGCGATCATGACAACATTCATGAGATACGGATGGAACATTTAAAATGCATGAATTACAAAATACATGAGTTCTACTGATTCATGACAGTGAACTTTTCTGTGGTTCTAAGTTTATGTAAAATGTCACAACTTCTGGGCGATTATGCATTCTTTTTTTATATAAATTTATTCATTTTATTTATTTTTGGCTGCGTTGGGTCTTTGTTGCTGCATGCGGGCTTTCTCTAGTTGTGGCGAGCAGGGGCTACTCTTCATTGTGGTGCGTGGGCTTCTTACTGCGGTGGCTTCTTTTGTTGCAGAGCACTGGCTCTAGGCACGTGGGCTCAGTAGTTGTGGTTCGTGACCTCTAGAGCGCAGGCTCAGTAGTTGTGGCTCACGGGCTTAGTTGCGCCGCGGCATGTGAGATCTTCCCGGACCAGGGCTCCAACCCGTGTCCCCTGCATTGGCAGGCGGATTCTTAACCACTGTGCCACCAGGGAAGCCCTGATTATACATTCTAATGGATGAAACAAATTATATGATAGGAGTAGTCATGTGTTGGTTTCAAATTCTTTATTATTTGACTGGAAGGGAATTTTTTTGTATGAAGATTATATATATAACCACTGGTATTTAAAGCTTCTGTAATTTCAAGTCACATATTTATTATTACTTCTGCCTTAGATTATACACAAAGAATTACAGCTACATGCACCAAAATATATCAGTTGTGAATGTGTTAATTGCAAGGGACAGAAACCCTACTGGAACCAGATTAAGCAGATTGAGGGATTTACTGGTTCATAAAACTGGGAATTCCAAGGGTAGCCCTGCTTTCACGTGTGGCTGGTTCTAGGATTAAAACACAGCCAATGGCAATAAATACTTCTCTGCTTCTCAGCCCTGCTTTCTGCTCTCCATTGGTTCCCCTCCTTGATGAAGATATGGCTTTCAGAAACCTGAAGCGTGCATTCTGTCCCTGAACAATCCCAGGGCAAAGAGAGTAGTCCCCAGTATCCCTCAGAAGCCTGGGGATTTTCTGTGGCTGGTTTAATCACATCAAATATCCATCTGTGAGGCAAATATGATGCAATACTATGAAAAGGTATGATGGTCCAGGCCTCGATCAGATGCCCAGCTCAGCTTGGGATAGAATCAACCCACCAATCCACATGGACTTTGGGTGAGGAAGAGGTGGAAATATGGTTTGTGGCATCAGATTAAGAGGGAAAAAATTCTTGGAACGCCGGGAAATCGATATCCAACATCCACGACCAATATAATATAGTAATCAAAGCAATTTTTCAGTAAAACATGACTTTTCCATCCATTGTTTTTGGTTGTTGTTGCTTTTATTTTTCCTCTCTTGGTGGTATTCCTTTGACTTATATTTATCTTTATTGTACCATTTTTTTTGCTTATTTTCTGCCACTGGGGCCAAAACAAACCTAGAACTGTAGTGACAATAGAAACTACAAACACAAAAATTTACCTTTAATTTTGCAGTAGAGATAGGAACGTGCTGCTTAGGGGGAGAGAGTGATGGCTGTATTTGAGGTGAAGAAAAACCGCAGAAACTCCAGAATCTGGATGCTTTGCTCAGAAGTCAGTCTCGTTTGATGAGTTTAGATGGCTGGGGGCTGGGGGGTTGACGTGCAGCAAGTCTGTCTTTACAGCCCTCTTGCAGCCACGCCTGAGAGGCATTCCAGGCTGCACTGTGTTCCTCAGCAGCCCAGAAAGGAGTAAAGAGCAGTTCAGGACTTACCTGGTGGCACAGTGGTTGAGAATCCAATGCAGGGAACACGGGTTCTAACCCTGGTCTGGAAATATCCCACATGCCGCGGAGCAACTAAGCCCACGAGCCACAACTACTGAGCCCACGTGCCACAACTACTGAAGCCCACACGCCCGCCTAGAGCCCGTGCTCCACAACAAGAGAAGCCACCGCAATGAGAAGCCCATGCACCACAATGAAGAGTAGCCCGGGCTCGCCACAACTAGAGAAAGCCTGTGCGCAGCAACAAAGACCCAATGCAGCCATAAATAAATAGATAGATAGATAGATAGACAGACAGACAGACAGACAGATAGATAGAATAGAATTTTTTTTTAAAAAAAGAGCATTTTGGGGCTTCCCTGGTGCTGCAGTGGTTGAGAGTCCGCCTGCCGATGCAGGGGACACGGGTTCATGACCTGGTCTGGGAAGATCCCACATGCTGCGGAGCGGCTGGGCCCGTGAGCCATGGCCGCTGAGCCTGTGCGCCTGGAGCCTGTGCTCCGCAACGGGAGAGTCCACAGCAGTGAGAGGCCCGCGTACCGCAAAAAAAAAAAACAAAAGAGCATTTCGTAGGATGCATTTTTCTCATGGGAGATAAAATGTGTGAAAACACTCCTGCGTTTCCTAAGAGTCTGTCCTAGGAATCTTGCTTACAGTGTGCCAGGAGTCTACCCCTCAAAAATTTATATCTGTGGTCGAATTTTATTGTAGATTTTTGTGTGTGTGTGCAAAGAATGTCATGGCTCCCACCTTTGAAATTCTTGTATTCCCTACTACTTTCGATTGAATTCTGATGTGCCACTGCTCTTTTTCAAATGGCATTTTAAAAATTTATTTATTTATAAAATATTTATTTATGTATTATTGGCTGTGCCGGGTCTTAGTTGCAGCGTGCGGGATCTTTTAGTTGCAGCATGCGGTATCATTCAGCTGCAGCATGCAGAGTCTTTTGTTGCAGCATGCGGGGTCTTTAGTTGCAGCGTGCGAACTCTTAAGTTGTGGCATGTGGGATCTAGTTTCCTAGCCAGGGATGGAACCCGGGCCCCCTTCACTGGGAGTCTGAACCGCTGGGCCACCAGGGAAGTCCCTCAAATGGCATTTTAAAAAACATGTTTGAATGAGCTCATCACCCCCCAATAAAGCACATCTAATGTAGGACCCAGCTTGAACTCTGTGGGAAATTCTAGGATTGTCTGAGCTCCGCCAGTGGTCCAAGCCAGATGGGAAATGGTCGGTCTATGGATAATGGCAGAGCCACCTTTGGGACATGTTGTGATCTGCAGAGAATGGTTCAGCCAATATACCTACAAGTTCTAAATGCTATGTCATAGTTAAAGGGCAGGTGAGAACCTAAACATGATATTTGGATTTCCAGGCTATACATTTTTATTTTTCAAACAATTTTTCCATGGTCCTCTAAGGGTAATGACATTTTCATCCTCGGGCTGCCTGAGGGAACCTGCTTATAGGATGGGTTGAGAGATAATACTGCTTTCTCAGGGGACACTCTTACTTGGACTGTGTGCATGTGTTACTTGCTTCTGGGGAATTCTGACGGAACATTTCTCGTTATAAAACCATTTTATCACCCTGGGAAGTGCTACAGCTCTGTTTTATGTAAATACTGGGTGTTCATTACAGAAGATTGGGGTATATTTTATTTCTAACTGTACCTATTTCAGGACCTGAAAAATATTTTATGACTTCCTGGTCACCGATTTATGCAAATAAATCAAGCAGGTTTATATCACTGTTCTTTTTAATATTCCCCATAGTTGATATCAGCACAACTATGGCCTACTATCTTGATAATATTATCCACTATTAAATACAGATATATATATATATATATATACCATACCTATATAATATATAGGTATGGTATATATCATATATGATAAAGCTGATTATATATGTAATATATATAATACACTATATATGTAATATA
>RJWK010058441.1:0-13857 GCA_004363435.1 Platanista minor | reverse complement strand
AATTCTGTATGTATGTGTTAGCATACAGTATTTGTTTTTCTCTTTCTGACCTACTTCACTATGTATGACAGATTCTAGGTCCATCCACCTCACTACAAATAAGTCAATTTCATTCCTTTTTATGGCCGAGTAATATTCCATTGTATATACGTGCCACACCTTCTTTATCCAACCATCTGTTGATGGACATTTAGGTTGCTTCCATGTCCTGGCTATTGTAAATAGTGCTGCAATGAACATTGTGGCACGTCTCTTTTTGAATTATGGTTTTCTCAGGGTATATGCCCAGTAGCGGGATTGCTGGGTCATATGGTAGTTCTATTTTTAGTTTTTTAAGGAACCTCCGTACTGTTCTCCACAGTGGCTGTATCAATCTACATTCCCACCAACACTGAAAGAGCTTCCCCTTTTCTCCACACCCTCTCCAGCATTTGTTGTTTGTAGATTTTTTGATGATGGCCATTCTGACCAGTGTGAGGTGATACCTCACTGTGGTTTTGATTTGCATTTCTCTAATGATTAGTGATGTTGAGCATCTTTTCATGTGTTTGTTGGCCATCTGTATGTCTTCTTTGGAGAAATGTCTACTTAGGTCTTCCACCCATTTTTGGACTGGGTTGTTTGTTTTTGTGATACTGAGCTGCATGAGCTGCTTGTATATTTTGGAGCTTAATCCTTTGTCAGTTGCTTCATTTGCAAACACTTTCTCCCATTCTGAGGGTTGTCTTTTCATCTTGTTTATGCTTTCCCTTGCTGTGCAAAAGGTTTGAAGTTTCGTTAGGTTCCATTTGTTTATTTTTGGTTTGATTTCCATTATTCTAGGAGGTGGGTCAAAAAGGATCTCGCTGTGACTTATGTCATAGAGTGTTCTGCCTATGTTTTCCTCTAAGAGTTTTATAGTGTCTGGCCTCACATTTAGATCTTTAATCCATTTTGAGTTTATTTTTGTGTATGGTGTTAGGGAGTGTTCTAATTTCATTCTTTCACATGTAGCTGTCCAGTTTTCCCAGCGCCACTTATTGAAGGGGCTGTCCTTTCTCCACTGTACATTCCTCCCTTCTTTATCAAAGATACGGTGACCATATGTGTGTGGGTTTATCTCTGAGCTTTCTATCTTGTTCCATTGATCTATATTTCTGTTTTTGTGCCAACACCACACTGTCTTGATTACTGTAGCTTTGTAGCATAGTCTGAAGTCTGGGAGCCTGATTCCTCCAGCTCCGTTTTTCTTTCTCAAGATTGCTTTGGCTATTCAGGGCCTTTTGTGTTTCCATACAAACTGTGAAATTTCTTGTTCTGGTTCTGTGAAAAATGCCATTGGTAATTTGACAGGGATTGCATTGAACCTGTAGATTGATTTGGGTAGTACAGTCATTTTCACAGTATTGATTCTTCCAATCCAAGAACATATTTCTCCATCTGTTTATGTCATCTTTGATTTCTTTCATCAGCATTTTATAGTTTTCTGAGTACAGGTCTTTTGCCTCCTTATGTAGGTTTATTCCTAAGTATTAAAAATACCTATTATTAATTTCAGTGATGACCACTATATACTAACCATTTGCCATGTTTCAGGCACAAACTAAGCATTTTACTCACATTATCTCATTTAATTCTCACAATGAGCCTATGAGGCAAGTCCCACTATTTTAGATGTGGAAACTGGTGCTTTGGAGAGGTTAATATGCTAAAATCAACAGTAAGAGGAGGAATCAGGATTTGAACACGATCTGTCTCCTGAGTCCTGGGACTTAACACTTTCATGTGGAAACTTCATAAAGCGGTAGAGAGATGGTTTTGTCTTGGCCCAGGTCCCCAGCCTGGGCAGGGGTCCAGGATGCCTCCTTGTCAAGGACCTCAGAAGTTCTGCACAAGCCCAGCCTAGGATGCAGGGACCTTTCAGTTCTCAAAGGCCTCCAGGGGTGTCCCTGGTTTCTTACAATGCCAGGGTTCAGGTGTCTCTGAGAGCCTCTTCACCAGCCGCTTCCCCTAGCAGAAGGGGGAAATGAACCAAGAAAGGGAATGTCACTTGTCAGGGGTCTCACACAAAGGTCAAGGGGTCCAGTGACACTGTCAAAACGAAAGCAAAGAACAGAGGCAGCACCAATCCCCAAAGCATTTCTGCAATGACCAAAGGCCACGACATTGAACCAGAGAAAACTTCTGGTTGTCTCAGGCCCAGCATCCCTGGTCTGGCCTAGTTCACTGCCCACAAAGTATCCCAATGTTTGTCCATGCCTTTGACATGCCTACACCCCACTTCCTCCCAACCACTGCGTCAGGGCATAATGTGAGACGTTTCTAGCCACATCTGACCACGGAGTACCAGTTTGACTTGAATAAGGAACCACTGGCTTTTTGTTCTATTGAAGCAAAATATACATAACATAAAATTTACCATTTTGTCAATTTTAAGTATACAGCTCAGTAGCTTTAAGTACATTCACATTGTGGTGCAATTGTCACCACTATACAGCTCCAGAAACGTTTCATCATCCTAAACTGCAACTCTGTACCCATTAAACAATAACTTCCCATACCATCCCTACCCCCCAGCCCCTGATAACCTCTGGTCTACTTTCAGGCTCTGTGAATTTGACTATTTTAGGTACCTAATACAAGTGGATTCATACAGTATTTGTCTTTTTGTATCTGGCTTCTTTCCCTTAGCACGACGACGTCTTCAAAGTTCATCCATGTTGTAGCGTGTACCAGAATTTCGCCTCTTTCTAAGGCTAAGTAACATTCCAGTGTACGAACATACCACATTTGCTTTATCCATTCATCCATCGATGGACATTTGGATTGCTTTTGCACCTTTTGAGTGCTGCTAAGAACATGCGTGTGCAAATATCTGTCTGAGTCCCTGCTTTCAATTCTTTGGGGTATATACCCAGAAGTGGACTTGCTGGACCATACGGTAATTCTATGTTTAATTTTTGAGGAACCGTCATATTGTTTTCCAAGGACCAAATGGCTTCTAACACACCAGCGCCAAATACTCCCTCTCCCCCCATACCCACTCTGCTGTATTTCAGACTTCAGAGCCGTGGAGTGGATAACAAGAATGAGCTTCAGCTTTAGCCTCAAGGGATTGAGAGACCCACCGGGAGCACCGCTCCACCTGTAAATAAGAAGCTTAACAGCTCCACATTTTGGCAAACGGAACCCTGACTCTCAACATCGTCCATTGGTGACTTCCACTGTGAGCAGGAAAAGAGGTTTCACCAGACGAGGGTGCAGATGCAAGAGGCACTCCACCTCTGCAGACCCAGAAGGAATGACGGGAAAGCACACAGAGAGCCACAGCCACAAAAAGACGAGTGTCGGGCTTCCTTGGTGGCGCAGTGGTTGAGAGTCCGCCTGCCGATGCAGGGGACGCGGGTTTGTGCCCCGGCCCGGGAAGATCTCACATGCCGCGGAGCGGCTGGGCCCCGTGAGCCATGGCCGCTGAGCCTGCGCGTCCGGAGCCTGTGCTCCGCAACGGGAGAGGCCCCGACAGTGAGAGGCCCGCGTATGGCAAAGAAAAACCAAAACCAGACAAACAAAAACGAGTGTCTGCTCTGCCCCTCTAATTATGATCCAGTGTCTCCACGCCCCCTGGGGACTTGTTTGTTCGAGCTGACATACCTATTATTACTCTTTAGGTAGTTAGCAGCATTACTTGCAGCATTCATTAACAAGTATCACCGTATGGATTTCTAAACAGCAGCTCCGCTTTAGCTAATGAGCCCCAATAGTGTAATACTTTACATATTTTATAGCAAGACAATTAAGCAATGTCTTGCTTTTATAGCAGACCTTAAAATAAATCATTTAGGATACAAAGAAGAGACAGGAATAATAGTACCTACAGTATGTTTGTGGTTAGAACTGGGGAAGTTTAACTGTCCTTCGTCCAATCTCCTGTTACACACATGCACACAGTCAGTCTACACACATGCACACACTCAGTCTCCAGAGAAATAAAAGGGTTGCTGTGCTTTCTTGCCCAATTTCCCAGCTTCATAATTAGAGACGACTTAAGTAATCTGCACATGGTTCCCACGCAGACAAGGGAAAACGAAGGGAAGGGAAAGAGAAGAGACAAGAAGCAGCAGGCTGGGTTTGTCTTTATGAATGGCAGGGAGAAATGGACAATGCTAGTATGTATTGAATTGTCTGCCTCTGCCGAGCTTTCATCCTGCCCCCCTCATTTAATTTTCATGAAACCCTGCAAATAGGTATTAGTATTCCCATTGTATACGTGAAGAAACGGAAACTTAGGGAGATTGTTGCTTGCTCAAGGCCACCCAACTTGGGTTTTTTTTGTTTGTTTGTTTGTTTTCTGTTTGGTTTGGTTTGGTTTTTGGTACGCGGGCCTCTCGCTGTCGCGGCCTCTCCCGTTGCGGAGCACAGGCTCCGGAGGCGCAGACTCAGCGGCCATGGCTCACGGGGCCCAGCCGCTCCGCAGGCATGTGGGATCTTCCCGGACCGGGGCACGAACCCGCGTCCCCCGCGGGTTCGGCAGGCGGACTCTCAACCACTGCGCCACCAGGGAAGCCCAGGCCACCCAACTTGTAAGTGGCTGTGCTAGGATTTAAAACCAGATCTGCATGATTCCAAAAGACCTGATCTTTCCAGGATTCTGTGTCAAGGGCAGAGGCGGAATCCCCATCCCCACCGCTAATCTGCTAGTTTTACAAAATACTCTGGTCTTCCCGGGAACACGGGAGTGAACTCCACCGTATACTTTTCTCCTGCATTGTGCTGACTTGGACAAAAGGACACACAGCCTCCTTCCTGTCCCCCAGATGCCTCTTTGGCAAGACCCCCCCTTCCCCGTCCAGGACTCCCATTTGGCCCACCACGCATTAGGCAATCAGAAAGATGTCAGTGACTGCCAGTGAGCTTACGAGTCTGGCTGCCAGATAGGGTCACCGCTGCCCTGCAATACTAGGAGTAAAGAATGAGAGAATCCCAGATCCAGCCCGACATCCAATAAAGGAGAGAATTTAGCAGGGAGCTTTTACCGTAAACCACCGCACCACCCACCCAGACCTCAAGTCTACTGCTCTACATTCCTCTCCAAGCAAACACACTTCTGAGGGCTGCAGAGGGACACAGATGTGTGAGCAGCTGCTCTGAGCCTGGGCCGTTGCCACCTACAAGCCTGAAGGCAGTAGGAATTCAAGACTCAAGAAGGACACGGCTTCCCCCTTCTCTTTTGCCTTGAAAAAGAAAAGCACGAGCCTCCAGCCACTGATGGAGTCTTGTGGCTGCTTCCCTGAATGGGAACATCATCTCCAAGGTGGTCCAGTCCTATTTACCCTAGCCGTTCTCTAGGGGCTGTGAACCTAAAACTGCTCCAAAAAATAAAGTCCTTCTAAACAAAGGAAAAGCAGACTCAAGGATCTCTCTCCACATCTCTATGGCCCGGGGCCATTTGGCCCTGTGGTCACTGGGTTCACGGTGTTATGGCTCAGAAATCACTTCTGTTCAAAATGAGAACCCCGAGCCTGGAAGCCAAAGACTAACTATGTTCCATGAGTTCTTCTTTAATGAGGAAATAACGTGGATGGTGCATTTCAAAATAATTCTACTAAAAGTATATTTTAAGTGTTAAGAGCTTGAATGAAAACACTTAGCTATCTGGAAAGTTCTCAACTTGGGACAACGGAGCACAGTGTCACGTTCACTACTGCACTCCTGGCAAGGGCACAGCATTAACCCACTGCTCACTGAGGCAGGGAACATTCTCCACTTAGAATGTTTGCTCCAATGTGCTTCGGTCCTGCCATACCCTGCAAGGCTCTGCTCTGACTCCATCTGCTTAATTTCATACCAAAAGGAGAGTTCTTTGGGGTTGAAGGAGGATCCAAGAGAGCAAAGCCCCAGAAGAAAAAGGTGAAGGATGTCCTTGCATGAAAATGGTGAAGCCAACATCCCACTGGGATGGGCCCTGAAAATGAAGTTGGTCAGCTCATGCCCTCACAGGCACCAGCCTGGATGTGCATTATGGTGTGGGCATCCCCCAGGGGGCCTGCAGGGAGGATGATGACAAAGAAGTGAGCACATCTTCTGTCTGAAAGAACTAGGTCACCTTGCCATGGAAGTGAGACTGAGCGGTGCACTCTGGGACAAAAGAAATCAGGCAGCAAGGATAAATCAGATGGTGCATATAATATCCACAACTGCCATTCCCTGAGGCCCTACCATGTGCCAGGCACTGTTCTAGGCACCAGAGATACAACGGTGAATGAAACAGGCAAGGCCCTGCCCTCATCTAGCTTATTCTAAAACTGGAAACAAACAACCCACAATGTATTTAGTGTTCACTTGTTATTGAGTTTAAATAAATACAGTCAAGTGATATGTGCTCTGAAGGTCATGAAACAGGATGACGAGAGAGAGATTGGAGGTTTCCTTTAGAGCAGGAGCTTAGGGAAGGCCTCTCTGATGAGGTGACATCCGAAGACTGGACCCAAAGGAAGCCCTGGCCATGCTGAGATCTGAAGGCAGATCATTCCAGAGTAGAAAGCAAAGGAGAAGATTCTAAGACAGGAACAAGCTTATGAAGGTGAGTAACAAAAAGACACCAGTAAGGGTGGAGTCGGGTAAATAGAGGAAGAACTGGTGGAAGCTGAGATCAGAGCTGTCAGCCAGGGTGCCATCACCCTGGTAAGGAGTCTGGATTTATTGCTAAGTGTGATGAGCAAACTATTGAAAGGCTCTAATCAGGAAAGGGATGTGATCCATCTCACAGTACAATGACAGGGGCAGAACCGGAAGTACCAGATAAAAGGCTACTTCAGGAGTCAGGGAGCAATGATGATGACCTGGGGAGGAAGCAACGGAGATGGAAAGAAGGAGGTATATTTGAAACATATTTTAGGGCAGATATTTTTAAGTACCTACTAATGGATTGGATGTGGGAGGTAAGGGGGGAAAAAAAGAGTCAAGTGAGACTCAGCATCCAGCATTCTGCATTGCTCGCAGAAGGAACTAACGAAGAGATGGATGCTTGGTTGTCTGCTGGTAGGTTGGCTGGTTGGTGGGTTATCTGGATGGTTGATTGATTAGATGGATTGATGGATGGATGGCTGGATGGCTGGATGGATGTGTAGTTGGTTAATAGTTAGGTGGATAGGTAGTTGACTGTTTGAGTGGGTGGTTGAATAGTTGGATGGGTGGATGAGTAGACGGATGGTTGGTTTATGGTTGGGTAGATAGGTAGTGGAGAGGTTGGTTTGTTCACTAACTGGTGTCATATATTTCCTGCTCACTACACGACCTCTCCTTCCCTCCTTCCAGGGCCCTTGACACCCATCCAACTCCCTTGAAGCTAATTCCCTGCCTTGACCAACACCCAGAACTTGCCATTTTACCCCAGTCCCTGCTATTTGCCCCATGATCCTGCATCATTTGGACCTTCCAGGGCTATTGTGGGACCAATGCTGGGCTCCAGCTCCTCGAAGATTTTCAGTGGATGGGTAGGCATAGTGAGCCTTAGACTTAAGCAGAGCCCAGCTTTGCCTCTTAGTGGCCGTCTGGCCTGGAGTAAGTCACTCTACCTCAATTCCACTTTGGTAAATCGAGCTAAGAACACCTGGCCCACCTACTCACAAGGTCATGAGAATCAAATGAGAAACTAGGTGTGAGGGTGTGCAACAGATGTCAGGGATTATTCTCATCATCCTGCTGTTGCAGTTAAGGAACAAGAGTTTCCGGTCTGGGGCAGGCATCTCCCAGTGGTAGGCCCTTTTGTTCTCCTCGCCCACTGCTGCTCTCACAGGCAGCCTAACTTGAACCTGAAGTTCAGACCTCTGCCCTCGTTCTAATCAGTGTTTCCTTGATTTACTCCTCTCAGCCTTGGATGCCCTGCTCTCCAATGTGTCAACACCCACCTCTCACAGGACCGATCTTGATTGTACTTTAGACAAAACCCCTGCATGGTCATCTGCCTTCTGATTCTCCATTTGAAAAGTCAAACTTGTTTCCTACCTCAAGATCCCAAGTCCAGCCCATAGCACAATGTCTAGAACATAATAAGTGCTCAAAAAGTGTATATGCATGAATGATGCCTCTCTGATTTTCCAAACTATCTTTTGCCTGGGTGTATTAGTTAGTTCTTGATGCATAACAAACCACCCTAAAATGTAATGGCTTGAAACAACAGACATGGGGCTTCCCTGGTGGCGCAGTGGTTGAGAGTCCGCCTGCCGAGGCAGGGGACGCAGGCTCGTGCCCCTGTCCGGGAAGATCCCACATGACGCGGAGCGGCCGGGCCCGTGAGCCATGGCCGCTGAGCCTGCGCGTCCGGAGCCTCTGCTCTGCAACGGGAGAGGCCACAACAGCAAGAGGCCCACGTACCGCAAAAAAAAAAAAAAAAAAAAAAATACAACAGACATGTACTAGCTATCATGATCTCAGGGGTGGGCTGGCACTTCTTCTGGCCTGGGTGCCTCGCCTGGAGCCAGATGGTCCAGGATATCCTCACTCACATGTCTAAGGCTTCTAGGATGACTGGGGCCTCTCTCTACATGGTCTTTCATCCTCAAGGAGGCTGGCTCAGCTTTTTCACAAATGGCAGACAAATTCCCAGCAGCAAGAGGATGCAAGCCCAATGCACATGCACTTTTTAAGACTCTGCTCACATCACATTTGCTAATGTCTACTGCCCACGGCAAATCACGCAGCCAAGCCCAGAATCATTCTGGGAAAGAACCACACAAGAAAACTGACACAGAAATCATTAGATGTACTGGGGGTCATTAGTCCAACAATCTACCACACGGGGTAATTCAAAACAGGCTTGGCTGAGCCCACATTCCAAAAACTCCTCTGAGAAGCAGAGCATTGAAGCCCACCAGGGGAGCCAGGGAGATCAAGAAGAATCTAGTTGAGGGCTGTCAGGCTGAGCTGGAATCCTAAGAAAGAAACTGGAACTTCCCATCAACATGACACCTCCCCAGCACACACCAGCTTTCCCCTCTGTACTGGTCAGCTACGGACACATAACACTGCATAACAAACAACCTCAAAACATCAGTGACTAAGAGTAAATACTCACTTTTCTTGTTTGTAGGTCTGTGACTCAACTGGGGTTGCTCTCCTCCACATGTCACCTTCTGGGGTTTAGACTGAAAGGGCAGTGGCTGCTCAGGGCACACACACCTCACAGCAATAGCAGAAGCACAGAGAGAGGGAGCCAGTCGAGCAATCACATTTCAATCCTCCCTCACATTAAATCTGTGAATATCCCATTGACCAAAGCAAGTCCCATGACTGAGCCCAAAGTCAAAGGGCAGGGAGGTCCCCCCTGTCCACCATGAAGCTCTGACAAGAGTGTGGATGTAGAATACTCCTAGATAGAAGTGAAGAATTCGTGTCCAACTTTTGACCCTTGCCCGGCCAGGTGATCCACACCTTCCCTGAAGCTTCTCCGTGCCCAAGTCTACAGTAGATGACATGTGAATAAGGTTGACATGGCTAGAAAGATGACATGGGGATAAGTTTCCATCTTCCCACAGAGGAGAAAGCCCTGTGGCCATGGAGCTACCTTTGTCAGAGCAGAGTTGTCTGATTTTGCCTATCGTGACACTTCTCATCATTTCTGGTATCCATAGTCACCAGCATCTTACAGTCAGGTCTGAAAATAGGGCTATTGGCTGGGCTCCATATGTGACAGAAATGCATGTCCAGGACATATTTTTATCATTAAATTCTTCTAGCAGTTAAAAACAGCAGAACACTTTTGAGGGGACTGGGCAAAACTTCCTCAGGAAACGTGCTGATTTCAACCACCTGGACGGAGCAGATGCCCTGATCTTCTTTTTATCTTGCTGAACACCTTAGTTGATTTAGTACCTTCTCCTAACCCATGTAAAGGGAGATCCCATTCATTTGTTCATGGAGCTTCTCCAGGTCCCAGGAATTGAGGTCAAGGGGAGATTAGAAAACAAGATTTTTAGGGTACACCTGCTAAGTGCCAGAGACTGCACCAGAAGAATAAGTGGATATCCAAATAGAAAAAAAGTTAATCTTGACCCAGAGTTCACACTATACAAAAAATAAAAATTTAAAAATTAGCTTTAAATGGGTCATGGGCCTGGATAAAAGCTAAAGTTGTAAAATTTCTAGAAGAAAAGATAGGAGAAAAACTTTTGTGTCCTTGAGGTAGGCTAAGATTTCTTAGATGGGTCCCAAAAAAAGAACACTAATCATAACAAGAAAAGATAAAGTGATTTCATCAAGATTAACACTTCTGCTCTTCAAAAGACACTATTAAGAAAAGAAAAAAAAAGCAAGCAACAGATATAAGAAAAGATTCACCAGATAGATAGATAGATGAGAGATAGATCACTTCATAGATTTATAGATAGATATAGATAGATATCTTGCAAATAATATACATCCAGAATATATAAAGAACTTTTACAACTCAATAAGAAGACAACCCAGTGAAAATAACACAGGCAAAAGTTCTGAACAGGGCTTCCCTGGTGGCGCAGTGGTTAAGAATCTGCCTGCCAATGCAGGGGGCACGGGTTCGAGCCTTGGTCCGGGAAGATCCCACATGCCACGAAGCAACTAAACCCGTGCACCACAACTACTGAGCCTGCGCTCTAGAGCCCGTGAGCCACAAGTACTGAGCCTATGTGGTACGGCTATTGAAGCCCGTGCGCCTAGAGCCCGTGCTCCACAACAAGAGAAGCCACCGCAATGAGAAGACCATGCACCTCAACGAAGAGTAGCCCCCACTCGCTGCAACTAGAGAAAGCCCACGCACAGCAACGAAGACCCAACGCAGCCAAAAATAAATAAATAAAATTAAAAAAAAAAAAAGTTCTGAGCAGAGAGCTCACAGGAGAAGATGTACCTATGGGCAAAAAGCACATGAGAAGATGCTCAACATCTTTAATCATCAGAGAAATGCAAATTAAAAGTATAATGAGATTCCACTACACAACCACTGGAATTGCTACCAAAAAAAAAAAAGACAATGCAGGATAAGATTTGTTCAAGGTGCTCTGCTCACTAGAAGTTCCCACTTTGGGGACCAGACTGTCAGCAGAGGGATCTGCCCAGATTAGCTATTTGGCCAAAATCCTACCTGGAGGGGCCACTAACGTGACACTTCATGATACCAATAAAAGAATTTGTTGAGAAGGAGAAGAATTTGCTGAACCAGTCCACAAAGTGAAAATTCTAGACATTTTATGGCTCAGTCCCCTTGAATACAACTGTATCCACAAACTATGAATGATTTGCCAGGGATTCTGATATCACCAATCTCCCCTCTCTCTCGGCCCAGGAATAGCTAAGCAACGGGCACATTGTGGTGGTTAGAGGCAAAGTTATGAGTGATACAGACCTGACCTCCAGCTCCAACTCTACCACTGAGTGGCTGAGACCTAGGGCAATTTATTTAATGTCTGAGCCTCAGTTTCCTCATCCATAAAATGGGGATCAGACCCCACCTACTTCACAGGGTTGTCATAAAAGTTTCCATGAGATCAAGTATCACTTGGCACATGGTGTTATCAATATATGGCTGCCGTTACCATTATTGCTAAATCTATCTGACTTTCTCATAGCCTTGAGATCTTCTCGAAGTCTTTTACTGTAGTGTCCCCTCCCATTCTGTGCTAGGATGCTATGCCCGCCCTGGGCCTTTTTGCTCTCAGGTCCATTCTACATCTTTCCCCTGCTCTGTATCACAGCAGGATGACCCAGCAGGCTGCATTTCCCAGACTCCTGTGTCAGCCAGTGGGAGGCACTGGCAAGAGAGTGGAGGGTGGGGGAAGGGAAGAAGGCAGGTGTTTCTCCTCCTACCTCTCTGCCTGGGGCGTCTTCTCTGGCAGCAGCTCCAGGTTTCACTGAACAGTCCTGCCTGATTCCAGATCACACTGGGGTCCAGGAGCGCCATCTCTTCCCTTTGTTTCTCCAGCTTCAGGTGGGCATGGCTTCCTCCCCTGACTCATCTTCAAGTACTTCATTGAACCCTGTTTGCCATCTAGGCTCACCCGTATCACCTGTGTAGCAGATTCCCTGTATTACACTCCCTCTGTTATAAATACCTGACATGCTTTCTGTTTTCCTGATCAGCCCCTGATCCTACATATCAGTGGTCACCTGGTATGTAGGGCTCTTGGGATTTGCAGAACATTAATTGTCATTGCCTATGTGCTTGTTCTTGTGCCTGTGTTTGCCTTGTGCTTGTCCTTGCTACTGTAAGTGCCAGGTTTCTAGCAAACGCTGTGCCAGGTTTCTAGCAATCGCTTTGCCAGGGAAGCTTTGCATCCTTCTGATCCTTTTAGTAAAATACCTGCTGCTAATTACTTATTACCCAAGGGGATGGCTTCTCTCTGTTTTCAAGGTTTTATGGCCAGATGCCTGGCTCTGTGTATTTGTTTCTGGGGTTCGGCTCTGGTGTAGGAATGGATGGAATAATTCATCTCTTTCCTTTCATTGAGAAGAGTAACTTCCTGATTGAGATCTCAATTTACAGTGGATTTTTTTTTTTTCCTTGCATTGAGTGGAACCCAGGAAACGAGGTCCCTTCCTAAGTAACACATACGTGCATCACCCTGCCCAGGCCACACCCACACAGACCATGCAAAGCAGCTCAGGCCTATTGCTGTTTAACAATTTCACACACAACATGGTTTGGGCTGAATCTGCATGGTACTGGGCACTACGGAGGACCCAGGGGTTTGTCAGACCAAGGTGCTCCCCTCCAGAATTGGCCACATAATTTGCTGGGCCCAGTACAAAATGAAAATGCAGGGCACCTTATTCAAAGAATGTCAGGACAACAGCAGAGTGGGAAATGCCGGTGTACAAGCTCTCCCCAACTTCCCCAGCGCAGCCCCATGGGGTTACAGCCTGCTTCAGGGAGACCACATGTGGGTACCCAAAATGGTGCCCAATGAGATGGGATAAATGGCCTTCTGTGGGCTGTGCAAGGCCCCAGAAGGTGACTGTTCCAGAGACAAAGGACATCTCTTGACCACATGGGCAGCGTGCAGAGAGGACCAGAGGGAGAAAGGAGGGAGATGTGCTTACCCTGAGATTCAACCAGGACAAGTGAACCTATTTTACTGAATAATCAATCTGTGAGCTCAGTCCCTGTGCCACTCCTACCTTGCCCACCCCTCAGCGCTATTTGGGTCCCCCAGGCTTCCACAGCCCAGTCACCTCCTTCATGTGCCTTAGACATGTGACCTTAGGTTGTTCAGGAGAAGCCACCCAAGACCTGAGCGAGCTAAGAGGGAGGGGGAATCCGTTAGTCCGAGCCAATAGCTTAATTAATCACAACCTATCTATGCATAGAGAGAGAGCTCCATAAAGAGACACCAGAAATGCCAAATCTACAGGCCACATAAGGTCACGGAAAAAACCTAGACCTTGGGACAGACCCAGCTCATGCATGTAGTAGGGGAGCCAAAGATATAGTCTGGATAAGGGAGGGGCCCTGGATTTGAATTATAGCTCCGCCATCTGCTATGGGATCTTGGGATAAAAGATTTCATGCCCTTAATAACCAAAACATAGAAACAACCTAAATGTCTATCGACAGATGAATGGATAAAGAAGATGTGGTACGTATGTACAATGGAATACTGATCAGCCATAAAAAAGAATGAAATAATGCCATTTGCAGAAACATGGATGCAACTAGAGATCATCATACTAAGTGAAGTAAGTCAGAAAGAGAAAGACAAATACCATATGACATCACTTATATGTGGAATCTAAAATATGGCACAAGTGAACCTATCTACAAAACAGAAACAGACTCAGAGACATAGAGAACAGACTTGTGGTTGCCAAGAGGGATGGGGGAATGGGGGAGGGGGATGGACTGGGAGT
>RJWK010058440.1:0-13857 GCA_004363435.1 Platanista minor | reverse complement strand
ACAATGGAATATTACTCAGCCATAAAAAGAAACGAAATGGAGTTATTTGTAGTGAGGTGGATGGACCTAGAGTCTGTCATACAGAGTGAAGTAAGTCAGAAAGAGAAAGAAAAATACCATATGCTAACACATATATATGGAGTCTAAGAAAAAAAGAAATGTCGTGAAGAACCTAGGGGCAAGACGGGAATAAAGACACAGACCTGCTAGAGAATGGACTTGAGGATATGGGGAGGGGGAAGGGTAAGCTGTGACAAAGTGAGGGAGTGGCATGGACATGTATACACTACCAAGCGTAAAGTAGATAGCTAGTGGGAGGCGGCTGCATAGCACAGGGAGAACAGATCGGTGCTTTGTGACCACCTGGAAGGGTGGGATAGGGAGAGTGGGAGGGAGGGAGACACAAGAGGGAGGAGACATGGGAACATATGTATATGTATGACTGATTCACTTTGTTATAAAGCAGAAACTAATACACCATTGTCAAGCAATTATACTCCAATAAAGATGAAAAATAAATAAATAAATAAAATAATAACCTAGAAAAACAGAATTGTCCAAATAGGATGCAGCCTCCACAAGATAATTTGTTCCTCTCAAAGTGCTAGATTAGACTGGACTAACACTGACAAAGATGTAGAGTGAATATGTTTGTAAAGATGGCTTAATGAGTTAACTTGTAAAATCTCTTCCAGCCTGATATTTTATAAGAATTTAAGACACGGTAACAAGCCTGTGGGATGATGTTTTTAGGCAGAATAGCTTTTCTTTCACCTTTCACCTTGGATGCAACTTCATAGCTGTCTCTTTCCTGTATTAACCAGAAACATACTTAGATTGTAAAATTTAGGATATTATAAAAATTACCTTACCTTTTTACTCAAAATTTTAAGATTCCACAATAGGAAAGTATGATTGAATGAAATAATTCTTTCCAGACTCTAGACAAAGCCAAGTGCTTTAGAAGGCAAGTAATCATGAAATTTGAAAGCATCCCTTCATTAAGAAGTCTGAGTATTAAATAAAGAAACAAAAAAACATAATAATGTTGCCTTTTATAAACATTTCATTTTACACACTCAATTTTGAATAAAAGGTATTGAAAAGAAAGGTGTTTTCATTTGTTTCTAGGTAAGAGAGATCCTGATCTCTTTCTAGTTTTGCTTTCAATCTGCCAAGCCATGTGAACCATTTAGCTGTAGTTTAGGCCTTTAATTAGGTAGCCTAGCAAAATGCAGTCTCCTGACAAAGGCAAGTAATGATTGCTAGATATGCCAATCAGGGCTCTTGATTGCAAATAATAGAAAATGGATTCATTTAAACACATTTGTTGATTCAATAGGTCTAGAGTGGGACCCAGTAGTTTAAATTCCTAAGTTCCCAGGGGATGCTGATGCTGTGGTTGTGGACCACACATTTAAAAGATATCAAATATTTTCAGAATTGTTGGGAGTTGTGGAGGAACAGACTTGAGGCTAAACTTTTACGAGCAATGTTCTGTACTCAACTGGGCTTGATGAGGAAACCTTTGACTATACTGTGGACACTGTGAAGCAGTGTATTCCAGGAATTAGATCTTTTTGCAACTACTGGTGATACCAGTGATGATTCCAGTTTTGCATCAGGAATTCAACTTGCATCTTGTGATCCTCCAAAATCCAGATGCCTCTGATGCTACCCATACCATGCTCATGTATTAATGAAAAGTCATCCATGGATGACTTTATGGTTGGTGCCTAGATCACATGTGTTTGTGTGGCTATGAGGGAGTCTGGGGATTTTAGTACTTTCTCCTACATTAGGGAAGCAAGAGTCACATTTGTAGAAACAAATGTATTAATATTAGAAAATTCTACTAAATTAACCTCACTAGTGCATTTTAAAGCTTAGTTTAATTTTATTGAATTTCAGCTTTCTACTTTTATGAGACATCTGAACTCAGAACAAATCTCTTCTGGAAACTGCCATGCGTGATACTGTGAGAAGAAAGACAGTGAAGCTATGTATTAATAAGTTCTTCTGATGTGACCCCTTTGAGATTCCATGAAAGCGTTTATAGTTAGAAATGTTTCTGCTTACTAGGGCCTGTGCTAGATGCTGAGAAAGAGAATGAGACATGAATTGAGAGTTGAAGAGTTTTCAGTTTAGTAAGGGAAATAGTCATTAAATAGAATATTTCAATTTAAACAATTATTTTTAGTTATATAAGATTAGATTCCAGAGAAAATGTGGTTTACATAAGTTCATTTGTTTATCCCTTCCTCTTTTGTTCTCTTCTCTTGTGATTTGCTGACTAACTTTAGTGTTGTGTTTGGAGTCCTTTATCTTTTTTGTGTATCTATTGTAGATTTTAGGTTTGTGGTTACCATGAGGTTTTGATATAGCAGTCTATATATAAACAAGATTGCTTTAAATTGCTGGTCTTTTCATTTCAAATGCATTTCCAATATCTTGCATTTGTGTTCTCCTCACAATTGCTGGTTTTGATATCATATTTGTGTATGGATGATTTCCTACCTTTACTATATGTTTGCCTTTACCGGTGAGCTTTTCCATTCATAGTTTTCTTGTTTCTAGTTGTGGCCTTTTCTTTTCTGCCTAGATAAGTCCCTCTAGCATTTGTTGCAAAGCTAGTCTGGTGGTGCTGAATTCTCTTAGTTTTTTCTTGTCTGTAAAACTTTTGACTTCTCCATTGAATCTGAGTGAGAGCCTTGCTGGATACAGTATTCTTGGTTGAAGATTCTTCCCTTTCATCACTTTAAATATATTGTGTCACTCCCTTCTGGCCTGTAGAGTTTCTGCTGAGAAATCAGCTGATAACCTTATGGAAATTCCCTTGTATGTTATTTGTTGCTTTTCCCTTGTTGGCTTTCCATATTTTTTCTTTGTCTTTAATTTTAGTCAGTTTGATTACTATGTGTCTTGGCGTGTTCCTCCTTGGGTTTATCCTGCCTGGGACTCTCTGTGCTTCCTGGACTTGGGTGACCATTTCCTTTCCTCATGTTAGGGAAGTTTTCAGCTATTATCTCCTCAAATATTTTCTCAGGTCCTTTTTTTCTCTCTTCTCCTTCTGGGACCCCTATGATGTGAATGTTGGTACATTTAATGTCTCAGAGGTCTCTTAGGCTGTACTCATTTCTTTTCATTCTTTTTTCTTTATTCTGTTCCGCTGTAGTGATTAACACCATTCTGTCTTCCAACTCACTTATCTGTTCTTCTGCCTCATGTATTCTGCTATTGATTCCTTCTAGTGTATTTTTCATTTCAGTTATTATATTGTTCATCTCTGTTTGTTTGTTCTTTAGTTCTTTTAGGTCTTTGTTAAACATTTCTTGTACCTTCTCGATCTGTGCCTTCATTCTTTTTCCAAAATCTTAGATCGTCTTCACTATCATTACTCTGAATTCTTTTTCATGTAGATTGCCTATCTCCACTTCACTTAGTTGTTCTTCTGGGGTTTTATCTTGTTCCTTCATCTGGGACATATTCCCCTGCTGTCTCATTTTGTCTAACTTTCTGTGATTGCAGTTTCTGTTCCACAGGCTGCAAGGTTGTCATTCTTCTTGCTTCTGCTGTCTGCCCCGTAGTGGGTGAGGCTGATCGGCTTGTGCAGGCTTCCTGGTGGGAGGGACTGGTTCCTGCCCAGTGGTGGGTGGAGCTGAATCTTGTCCCTCTCGTGGGCAAAGCCGTGTCAGGGGGTGTGTTTAGTGGGAAGCTGTGTGCTCAGGAAGATTTTAAGCAACCTCTCTGCTCATGGGTGGGGCTGTGTCCCTGCCCTGTTGGTTGTTTGGCCTGAGGCATCCCAGCACTGGAGCCTTCAGGCTGTTGGGTTTGGTGAAGTTTTGGTGAGAAAATGGTAAGCTCCAGAAGGGCTCCTGCCAATGAGTACTCCCCAGAACTGCTGCCACCAGTGTCCCTGCAGTGAGCCACAGCTATCCCCTACCTCTGCAGGAGACCCTCCAATACTATCAGGTTGGTCTAGCTGAGGCTCTGATGAGGTCACAGCTTTTTTCCCTGGGTCCTGCTGTTCACAAGATCTTGTATGCACCCTTCAATAACTGAGTTTCTGTTTCCCCCAGTCCTGTGGAATTCCTGCAATCAAACCCTGCTGGCCTTCAAAGCCAGATTCTCTGGGGGCTCCTCCTCCCATTGCCAACCCCCCAGGCTGGGGAGCCTGATGTGGAGCTCAGAACTTTCACTCATGTAGGAGAATTTCTGTGGTATAGTTATTTTCCAGTTTGTGGGTCGACTACCCGCAGGGTATGGGATTTGATTTTACTGCGATTGCACCCCTCTTACCGTCTTGTTGTGGCTTCTTCTTTGTCTTTGGATGTAGGATATTCTTTTTTTTGGTAGGTTCCAGCATTTTTTTTTTTTTTTTTTTTTGTCAATGGTTGTTCAGTAGTTAGTTGTTATTTTGGTGTTTTTATGAGAAGAGGTGAGCTCATGTCCTTCTACTCCGGCATCTAGTCTCTGTCTCTGTGGATGGACATTCTTTATTTGATTGATTCCAAAAGAGGTACAGCCATGGATAGTTCCTTTTTTTCCTTTTCCTTTTTGCTTCATCTAGTTTCACTTGCTCTAGTGCAGAGGCCTTGCACCTGGCCCAGAGTTCCCAGTGCAAAGTGGCTATACCTGACACTTCAGCTTGGTGGGCCATATGCCAGAGTGCTGCACACACACTCATAAGTTCATTTGTTCAAAATGACATATATATATATCTACAGTTACATGAGAACTATAAATATTTTTTATCAGAATTTCATTTTATTTTAAGAGAAAAGTAAACAGAAACATAAAAGTGAGATAAACCAAAGATTTTCTTCCCCGTAAAACAAGGAAACTTCCTCTTTTGCAATGGCACTGGAGAAAAATGAGGAAATAAAATCTTAAAAACTTAAGAAATGGAGGCAAAGCCTTGGGAAACTTTAGGATAACAGGATAATGGGAACATTGTAGTCATTTTCCTGCAATGTCCTTCCCTCTTCACACTCCTTGCATTCCTGGCTCTTTCTTCTCTACCTAAACCTCCATCCATGGTGTGCCTCAGGCGTGGGTTCCTATCCCCTACTCTACCCTCTTCTTAGGAGACTTATCTGTTCCTGTGTGTAAATGTTGATTGGATTGACCTCAACTCTTTTTGTTTCTTTTTTATCCTATAAAACTGTAAATATAGATGTATTTTGAATTTAACTTTTCACTATAAATAAATACATAACAGAATAGTGCTTCAAATGCAGTGCACAGGCCACAGATCAGAACACTATCCAAAGGCCACATCTAAATTGAGAGTACTGTCACTTATAACATGGGGATAATGAATCAAGTTAGCATTATTTTCTTTTGTTGTATCCCTTTTCTCACATTATTGAGTCCTTGTAACCTGAACATTTGTTAAGTAGAGGAGCATCTTTATAATGTTCAGCATTAATGACAATGATTTGACTGATACTAAGGGAAGAGACAGAAGGGTCTTGTAGTTTAGTCTGCAGAGTAGAGGTACTTTGTTGGAGGATAGTACACCTCAGCAGAGTTGTCAATGAAGATTATCAATTAATCAAGAAAAATTAGGGGACAAGAAATTTATGAGCAGAGGACTAGAGGTGTGGAATGATTTGTTACATTTAGAGAAAATTTAGGCACATAAGAAACTTGTGTTATGAGGGTTGGGAGAGGGGGTAGGTGAAGTGATAGGCTAGACTGTGGAAGTGAGTAGAGGCTAGATCACGGAGGGCCTCTCTTGCCATTGTAGAGTGACATCGTGCACGTTACACGTGAAGCTTGTGTCCTCCAATACCCCACTCCCTTTCTGATAGGGAAACTGCATAGTTGAGCAGAGACAGACCACAGACAGTCTTATATACCACAGGTGGATCAGTGTGTGTATCATCCTCCCTGTGATGATGGCTAGTTGTCTTCCAACATCTGTTGTCCCTTATTCCTTTTAGTAATCAAATCCCCAGAGCTTTAGCTGGACGTGTTGCTGCCGATTGAGGGGCTACATTGTTTTGGTTTTCTTTGAAACTAGGAATGGATTGAATAATACAGAGAACTCTGTCAAATGCCTACTTTATAATAGTCATATATTTTGTATTTTGAAATACAGAAAGCCAAAGAGATTGGGATCTTCATACCACCAGCCTATATTTCTTTCTTCCACCCTCTTTTCCTCACTTTCTTTATTTTTCTTCCTTCCCTCCCTCCCTCCCTCCCTCCTTCCCTTCTTTCCTTCCTTCCTTCCTTCCTTTTTTTCATCATTCATTCCTTCTTCAAGGGAGACCATTTAAAAGGACAAAATGAGAAGCCAAAATGATTAAGGCACTAATATTCTCCATCCTAAATAATGGGATATCTGAAGTTGCCTCTGTATATTCACTAATAAAGCTGACTTTATGAGACTACACCATGATGTTTCCAAGGAAATTATCATCCTGCTCTACTGTTTCTTTTTGTTACATATTTAGTATTTAAGGTTCCAAGGAATGAACAAAGAAGGAATATATTTACTATTTCTCACTGTATATATCATCAGTAACCCTTTAAAGATTTTTTTCATGGTCAATAATATTGGTTTCTCTAAGTAATGAGTTAGCTGTTCTTATATTAAAAGGAAATGCTTTTAAAATTCTGCCACCATTAGTATTTTCTGAATATATATAAGCTAAGCTTTTTGCAGTGGTTAGAGTTATTTAAATATAATATATTCTTTTTTTTTTTTTTGCGGTACGCGGGCCTCTCACTGTTGCCTCTTCCGTTGCGGTGCACAGACTCTGGACGCTCAGGCTCAGCGGCCATGGCTCACGGGCCCAGCCGCTCCGCAGCATGTGGGATCTTCCCGGACCGGGGCACGAACCCGCGTCCCCTGCATCGGCAGGCGGACTCTCAACCACTGCGCCACCGGGGAAGCCCTAAATAGAATATATTCTTATTAATCATTTACATCCCTGGGCTTAATGCAGATTGCTTCTATTTTAGCTGTGCAGTTTCAGAACACCTAATTCATAAATGGAGAGACCAGGTGAGCTTGAATTGGCTTTGCTTCCTCATGCTTTGAAAGGAAGCTAGCTATGCCATGCTTTTGCCACAGAGGGGCATTACTGGACTTCTCTTTTGTATCAGTCTTCTCTGTAGCAAGAAAATAATCCCCTAGAACTCATTTTTCATTACCTTTAAAAGGAAAATAATATATTAACGCACCAAAAAACCCCTCAGAGCTAGCGACCACTTACAAGTTATATGTGATTTTTAAGCTAGAGAAATATTTTCCTGAGTAGATTATCACAGGCAGCATAATTCTTTACATGTTCTCAAGACAGAAGCAGTTATTTCTTTTCTAGCCATATCAAATTTCCTTATGTAAAATACTTCAATGTTTCAAGGAAAGCTATGACACTTACTTCAATAGAATGCTGGGCCAAATAGGACTTATGAAAACAATGCATCTCAGTGGCAGCACCTTCCACCTGAAAGAGTATACAACTTTCATTAGAGAACAGTCAAACTAGAGACATGTTTTGAAATTGTGGTCTCTATTCCCATTCCCCCTGTCCACCACCACAACCCCAAAACAAAAAAAACTACTGGTGCATATTTTCTTGCTGCTTCCTAAACACACATACTATCAGGTTTCAGAAAGGGGACAGAAACAGGCAGAGGTGGAGAGAACAAGACACTAATAAGATCCTGAATTTATATAGTACTTCCAGTACAACGGGCATGAACTTGATTCCTCATATATAATACAAGGTAATGGAAATGATTATCCAGTCCAGTTTGAGTCTGAATCTAAATATGATCCTAATTAAGGTCGTGATCACAAGATTCACGCATGTACAATACTTTCAAGCAGAGCATAATTAAAATAGTGCTAAAGAGCCAATCTTCTGATATTTCCCTTTAGAAAAAAAAGCAACACAGCTGCAAGGGTTGTTCTCTAGACGTTCCTGTAAAATAGAACAACAGTGCAAAGGTCCCCATGCAGTGGCTAAGCCATAAGTCAAATTAAAATGGGCAAGTGTCTTCTTCCCACCCAATTCAGTTTGGGTTAATCATGTCTTGGCATTTTCATTTGCCTTCCTCCAGCCACAGGGCGAATGAGTAGTTGATCACATATTCAGTTTCAGTTTGGGGGAACTGGTTAATTTCATTTCATGACCTCAAATTAAGTATTCTACTTCAAAGATATTAAAAACTTTTATGCCAATTGCTATTGAAAATTTACGAGAATTGCAATGTCATCTTGCTTCACTGCTTTTCTACATCTCTTTTCAGCTGTTTCATCAGTACTTTCCCTTCAGCTGTTTGGTGTCATTTCCCTTCCAAACACTTCTTCACACCCACTTGTGATGTTCAACATAATTATTCAACTCCTCGTGGGAGAAATAACAAGAAATAACAAGAAATAACAAGAAATAAATACCTGGCTGTGCCAGATCCCTCAGCAATTGTTAGGGACACAGAGAGGTTTAGTGCTCCTTGTTATCTGGCACTACTATATGGGAGTGTGTATTGGTAAAATCTTAGACTGATTTGGGAAAGTTTGGAGCATTTATGGCAACGCTCTTGAATTCTAGTTTGATACCATGATGAACATAGAAACCTCTTTGATGCTTAAACAGACTCCCAGTCTGTAGGCTGGGAAGTCAGATCTCTGGCACTCCCCGAGTATTCAGAAATGACCAAAAGCATTTAAAGGGGTTCATTTTCCATAATGGATAAAAATGGAATTCTTTTCTATGCATATTTCTATACATATTTATAGCTTTATTACACCCACCACCACCTTGGAATTAATTCATATACTCAGAATCTGGAAGGCAATCTGCACAGCCAGGGTCCTGTGTTACTCTTCTCAATTTCTTTCACCACCAACAAACATTGGATATTGACTCCTCATTTTCAGTACTGCCTTTTTCCCACTTATCCCAGTAAAGTCTTGGACTTATGATGCAGAATGAGGTTTATATGATGCAGAATGAGGTTTATATATCTAGGTTCCTCTTCCTATCTAGTACCCGTCTCTTCTCCTAGCTCAGCCTCATCAAAGAATGGAGCCCTGTGCTAAACACTGAGTGACTGGAGTTGAGACCTACCTTCTTTCTTCCCTCCCTCCCCCTCTCTCCCCCTCTCTCCTTCCCTCCCTCCCTTCCTTCCTTCCTTCCTTCTCCTGTTCTTGATAGAACCGATTGTATATCTGCAATGAAAAAGCTAATAGCTTCCCTTTACAGAATGTCTACAGTATATCAGGAACTTTATACAACCTATCTCATTAAATTTCCCCCAAAACCCTGAGGGTTATTGTAACCTCCACTGTACAGTTTAGGTTACTGAGAGAAGATCTTACATCTAGTAGGTGACAGAACTGTAATTTAACCTTAGTTCTTTTCCAGAGCCCACATGCTTTGCATTCTGCAACACTGCCCTGGGCACGAGGGGAGAAGAAGCTGACAAGTCTAGTGGGATCAGGCAAGTGGGCATCTCACCATATATAATGTAACCTGAAACATACTCTAATGAAAAAGTAAGTGCAAAGTGTGTAAAATGTTTTAGGAGGTAGATGAGGGAGAGAGAATTCTTGAGGTTGCTATCATGGTGGTAAGTTCAGAGAAGTTTTATTTGAGTTGGCCTTTGAACAGTGAGGTAGAATTCATGAAACAGAAAATGGAGCCAGTATTTAGAGTTGTTTATACATTTGTCTGGTTTTTTTTCTTCTATCCTTTTGTCATTCTCCCTTTTAAAGATCATATTAATTTCATTCTAAATAGGAATTTTCTCTTCCTTCCCATTTGTGGTCTCTTATTTTTCCTCTTCATTCTGTGTCCCTGTGTTAACCTAATATGTCAAACCTGAAACTACTTAGTTTATAACACCAAGTTAACAGAGAAAGAAGACAGTTGTTTTTGCACTCCACTTTTTCTTTCCTTTTGTTTTGTGAGAATATTCTGTAGCACTGACAAAAAAGGTAAATTCTTCTAATTAGGTATGTTGGAAAAGACACATGAAGAAGGTAAAATTCAGATGACTTGTGCTGTGGAATAATAAGACATAAAAAATTTTAAAGGACGAAAACTACTAATCTGGAGGGGATGGCTTGAATCAAGAAAGATTATAACGAAATTTTGGAGTGGCTAAAAATGAAACATGATTGAGGTCAATGAGGTTGGAAACAAAAAGACAGAGTATTTAACATGAATTACTAAGGTTTTTTTTTTTTTTAAAGATACAGTCATATTACTGAACCGATAAATATAGATAGATTGAAAGTATATACTTGTTGTGGAAGAGTCTTCAATTATATTTCTGAGACTCAACATATGTATTATATATATTCCACCTGGAACCTGAAACCAGATTATTTGGTTTCAAATCCTGGTTTCCACCAGACCAGTTAGGCTACCTTGGGCAAATTATTTAACTTCTTTCTTTCTGCCTCAATGTTCTCTTTAGTAAGACAGAAATAGTAACAATAGTACTTACTCATTGGGTTACCGACAGGATTAAATTAGTTAATATATGTAAAGTACTTAGGACAGGGCTTGTCACAGAGTTAATGCTGTGTAAGTATTTGCTCTTATTATCATTACAGTCATAGACACGTTAAAAACATTTAGAGAGTAGAATATATGGATTTGGTGATTAATTAGATAGGGCAGGGGGATAGGATGGTTTTGTAGAAAGGAGGTCAAATATGACTGTGAGGACTGTGCTGAGAAGATAAGTGCATAATGGTACCTATTCATAAAATAATGAAGACTGGAGGACAAACAAGCTTGGGACAAACAAGCTCATGAACTCAGTTTGGGTTATATTGGGCATGAGGTACCAGTAAGCCATGAGGGAGCATAAGTGGAATGGGCAGTGGAAAATATATGGTTATGTTTTGTTTAGAAGTAGAGTCTTGACTACAGATGTACTTTCAGAAAATATATTGTAATTTAAATCATGAGATATAAGAGATCTTCCAGAGAAAGAGAAAGATATTGAGAATGACCTTAGAGGGAGGAAATTAAGTGACCTGGGATTTAGCGTTGTCAAGAGTTTGAACAAGAAATGGCATTATATCTTTAGGAATAACATAGACTCTGGCACAGCTAGCATGGATTTATTTATGGAAGTACTTCATAGAGCTTTAAATTCTAATGTTATTATTTAGAAATTTTTTTTTGAGGAAATGTCTTAAAATCTATTTGTATATGATTTAATTTCTATTCCCTAGCTACCTATGATTTGAGACATACAGTTACCTTTCCACAAATGTGGTGCCTATACATCTAGTGGAGATCATGTCTTTGGGTATAGGCAAAATAAACTACTCTAAGGTGTTCTCATCTGTGGTCACAGTTTATCAGCAAGTGGGGCAAATGACTTGAGTAACCACCCATTTCTTACCTACCTAGGGTTTTTTTTTTTTTTTTTTTGCCGTACGCGGGCCTCTCACTGTTGTGGCCTCTCCCGTTGCGGAGCGCAGGCTCAGCGGCCATGGCTCACGGGCCCAGCCGCTCCACAGCATGTGGGATCTTCCTGGACGAGGGCACGAACCCATGTCCCCTGCATTGGCAGGCAGACTCTCAACCACTGCGCCACCAGGAAAGCCCTACCTAGGGTATTTTGAATGCTTTTTCTAAACAATTGTATGCCCTGAAGTTTAAATGAATTTTTGCTACATTGTGATTTTTTCTTGTGCTTTTCCTCAGCTGCTGATTATATTGGGAAAGTTCAGCATTAGCTAATAATATTTCTCTATGTTGTGGTACTTTCTTCTAAAGAGCTCAAGGCACTGCACACACTTTGCCTCAATTATCTGATTCTGTACTTGCACTTGTAACTATTCCTCTCATCCTATTCTTTGACTTTCAGATGCTTGTTATTCTCTTCCCAACTGCAATTTCCTTATGAATCCCTTTGCCTTGAAATTTTCCAAGACTGCTTAACAGGAGTGCCATATTTAGCTTCTAAATGTGTCTAATTCTCCTCTACAAGATTGTTCTCTTTTCACTTGGTGTCAAGGGATTGACTCAAAATAACTATCCTTTTGTTACAAAGAAAGGAGTAGAACCAAAGAAATTCACTAAAATGGAGGCTTCACAATCAGTTTAAAAAGGAAAGTCAAAAAATGTCCGAATACCAGCAGCTTCCAAGAATGGCAGTTCTGAGGCCTTCTATTTGCTCTTTGGGAATTCCATTTGGAAGAACTGATTTGATTTATGATGTCACATTGTGTGAGAGGGAAGGCGGTTCAGTACTAGGCTTCAAGTTTAGATTGGATTCATAGAGACTAAAGCTATTATAAGGCTTACTTTTAGTATACACTATTATGTAGCTTTCTTCTTTAGCACCTTGTGTCATCAATGTGGCATTTATCGTACACTTTGATTCTTACACACTTGTTTTGTCTCCCTTACTAGATTTAAAATATCTTCTTTTAAGACAACTTGTGTTTGTTTCTCTAACAGCCTGATATACCTTTTAAAAATCTATCAAGTGAATAAATACTAATTATGGAGCACCAAATCTCTGTATTTACTTTCAAAATCAGAACTAATCCAGGTGATTTTAATAAAGAGATCTAGAAAAAGCAGCATCATAGCTTGTTCCTCTAGGCGAGCCTTTTTAAGTGGGTTAAAAGTTACTTTTTACTTACCATCCCTTTCTCACCAACAAAGGGACTCCTGAAGTCACAATATGAATAATTATTTGTAATGTTTCTCTACTGGCATTGATGGGCTAATGTTGTTGCTGATAATAAACATAACAATGGTTTGTATTGATTGAGAGCTTTCTATAGTTTAGATCCTGGATCATAGTAGGAACTCAGTAAATATTTGTTGAAAGAATAAATACAAGGTAGCTTATTAAGTGCTTTGTAGACATGTTATCATTTAAGTTTCAATAAATCTGTGAAAAATAAAGTACAGTTTTTATCCTCATTTCTCACTTTAGGAAAATAAAGCTCAGCAAGGTTAAGTATATTGTCTAAGGTCACATAGCTGGTGACAGAGATGACTCCATGAAATATCTGGTGTGACTCTCACCACAAAAATCATAGAATCTAGTTGAATCATGCATAAAGGCAGAGCGCTCCCTAGCTTCAGTGCCTTCTCAGTCACAGATCCAGGGAAATTGATATGAATCTTATTTCAATCCTGTCCAGGCCTTTTGGGAAGCAAACCAGGTGATTTATTGTTCAGTTCCAATGGGAACAAAATCAAACAAGGAGGGAGAAAACTATAGAGAAGAAACTGAAGCTATAGAATAAAATCAGACTGAGAGCATGCTAGGCAGTGTAATATATCTCTCCATTCTACTTTATCTACAGTGAAAATATTAAAGGACTTGTCACCTAAATCATGAAAATTATTTCCATCATGACTAACCTGTAGAATCTGTCAAATTCTTTTCTTAGATTAGGTTATAAGCCACATGCTGTGACCTAAGGCAGCTTCAGGGTTTATTACAATTTGTTTTTTGTCCGTGTCTAAATAAATATGCTAGTTCTTCCAAAGAAGCGCTTGATTTGTTATTCTGGCCTAATCTTTTTTAGACTGTTGTTCTCCAAAAGGATCTAGCTTTATAAAGGTGATTTTCTGCTCTTTTGTTTGTGTGTTTGAGGTTTCTGGGTATCACTTGATATTGCTTGAATTCTTTTTTTTTTTTTTTTAATTTATTTTTAACATCTTTATTGGAGTATAATTGCTTTACAATGGTGTCAGTCTCTGCTTTATAACAAAGTGAATCAATTATACATACACATATGTTCCCACATCTCCTCCCTCCTGCGTCTCCCTCCTTCCCACCCTCCCCATCCCACCCATCCAGGTGATCACAAAGCACTGAGCTGACCTCCCTGTGCTATGCGGC
>RJWK010058439.1:0-13858 GCA_004363435.1 Platanista minor | reverse complement strand
CTCCCCATATCCTCAAGTCCATTCTCTAGTAGGTCTGTGTCTTTATTCCTGTCCTGCCCCCAGGCCCTTCACGACACTTCTTTTTTTCTTAGATTCCATATATGTGTGTTAGCATACGGTATTTGTCTTTCTCTTTCTGACTTACTTCACTCTGTATGACAGACTCTAGGTCCATCCACCTCATTACAAATATCTCCATGTCGTTTCTTTTTATGGCTGAGTAATATTCCATTGTATATATGTGTCCTTCTTGATGACCATTTATGTTGTTTCTAATTTCTCACCCTCAGAGATGGATCTGTGATGCGTACTCTGTATACACAACTTTTGTGGCACAAGATACAGGAGAGGGAGTCACCTGCTGGGGAGGGCTGGTCAGGAAGGCTTCCTGGAAGAGGTCAACCTCAAAGGATTGGGGAAGCAACACAGGAAACAGGAATTTTGGGTAGGCTAGTGTATTTTTCAGGATTTGTTGACAAAATTGAGGTCCTGACCAATGGTTGCTTGTTTCCACAGAACCCAAAGACATTGACCTTCCAGTACTTGATCGTGGTGATGGTTTCATGAGTGTTTGCATATGTCCAAACTCATCAAATTGTATACAGGCAGACCTCGAAGATATTGCTGGTTCGGTTCCAGGCAACTATTTTTTGTCTTATCTTTTGTGCTTAGTCTAGTTTCACTGGCTCACGGGGTGCGGCATGCAGAGGCCTTCTAGCACAGAGCAGCTGCACAACATCCCAACTCAAGATGGCAGCGGCAGCGGCAAGCCATGTCCTAATTGGTTTTCTTTCTTCCAATTTTGGCTTCTTCTAATCCATTCTTAACACAGCAGCCAGGGTGAAGTTATATGCTTACTCTTGTGGAGTTGTGAATATTAATTAAGGAATTGCCTATCACAGAGTCTGGCTCATTGTCGATGCTCAAGAGATGCTCATTCTATTGCTGCAGCCACGTCTACTACCACTTATTTGTCCTATAATGACAAATTGCTGTCTCCTAGCCTCCTGTCATCATTATCCTCATCATCATCACCATCACCACCATCACCGTCATCATCACCATCATTGTCATCATTTCCTTCCACTTTTAAAAAATAAATTTATTTATTTATTTATTTTTGGTTGTGGTGGGTCTTCGTTGCTGCGTGCTGGCTTCTCATTGCGGTGGCTCCTCTTGTTACAGAGCATAGGCTATAGGAACATGGGCTTCAGTAGTTGTGGCACACAGGCTAGTTGCTCTGTGGCATGTGGGATCTTCCCGGACCAGGGCTCAAACCCATGTCCCCTTCATTGGCAGGTGGACTCTTAACGACTGCACCACCAGGGAAGCCCCCTTCCACATCTTTTGAGTTTTGTTAGGATCAAATCTAAACTCTCTAAGGGCTTCCAAGGTCCTTTATCATCTTACCCCTGCTTATTTTTCAGGACTCATCTTTTACCACTTGTTTCCTTGCACCTAATACTCCAAAAAATTAAATTTAGTTCTTCAGAAATTCCATGTTCTCTTTCAGCTTCACATCTTTGCACAGCTGTTCCTTCTGTATTGATCATTCTTATTCTTCAAGCCCATGTTGGGATGTGACTTCTCGGAAACTTTTCTTGATCCCTGAATGCTGGGCTAAGTGCTGTTCCTATGTGTTTCCATGAGCCCTCCACTTCTCTTGTCATAATGTGTGTCCTGCTGTATTGTGATTGCTCCTTTACCTATCCGTATTCCCTTCTTACCATAAACTTTGTGAGTGCAAGTGCTGTAACAGATTGTGTACGTCAGTTCCACAGTGCCACAGTGTCCTTTAATGGATGTTCAATGAATGAATGAATGAAAAAGTCACAATAGTAAAAATAAGAATTACTATTTGTTATGATGCTGGTGTGGTATTATAGGATTCAGTATAGAGGCTATATAGTCTTACTCATCTTTATACCCCCAGATTTCAGTGCCATTTTATTTCCTGAAGCTAAGTTTTCTCATAGCTCTCACAAAGAAGCAGGACAGGATAATCTCGAAGGAAACCATCTAGCTTCAGAAGGTCTATGTCAGTATTAGCATAGGCATGTTGGTCGGAACTGTCACATTATCTTCTTGGTGTATTGAGAGCTTATACTAATGGAAATTATTATTGTTGATACTGTAAAACAGCATTAGTTAGCCTTTATCTTTTTCATGGCTGTGTCTGCAGCACCCAGGACATTGCTTAGCATATTGTAGGTGCCTAATATATATTCACTGAGTGCAGGAATGAACTACTCATTATTAAGAACTTTTAGTGTTATCCTGTATTGGGGGTTTACATATATTAGCTCAGTTAATCCTCACAGAAACTCTAAAAGACAGGCATTATCCTGCCCACTTTAGGAATCATGAAGCTGGGACTAAGTGAGGCTCAGGAAACAGCCCAAGTTTTCACAGCTAACAAGTGGCAGAACCAGGATTCAGACCTAATTTGGACTAACTCTGAAGTGTGTGCTATTTCTGTAGTGTCGTGCTGCCTAATTGTAGCATTTTTAACTGCCTGATAATCTCTAAAGTTTGACCAACTTTCTCATGGGGTTTCAAATCCGGTGCATTTTTGTATGAGAGATGGTAGCAGGGAGAAGCTTTGGGGAGAAGGGACTAGGAGGTAATAATAATCATTATTGTAAAGGTCCCATTGTAATGTAAAGAGATTTATTTAAAAAAAGATGAACCCTAAATAAAGATAAGGAAGATTTAATCCAGCTGAACAGCTATAAAATCTCCTCAATGTTATTATCTTACAAGGAATAACTCAGATCCTCCCAGAAAAAATGAATTCTGTATTTCTTCTGCCTATACATAGGGGCCAAGCAGGCCATTGTCATGTTCCTGATGAGCAAGCCTACAGCACTGATACCCTCCTCTCCTTTCCTTTTTATCTCCTCTCCTGTTATCGACAAGTCCAATCAGAACCAGAGCGCTCGGGATTTCCTTTTATTTCTTTTCATTTTATGACACTATTTTTATCACATAGTTTATGGTTCCCCTTGTATCTGCCATGCAAGCTGGCATAATTCAGCTGCTCTACCATTCTTGTTAATCTAAAGCCTTTTGAATTTTGCTTCAAGTTCTCTAACGATTTGTCCACAATGGAGTGCTTGTGAGAGAAAAGAAACAAATTTTAAAAGTTTTACTTTTCAAAAATGTGGCAACTGGAAATATTTAAATTATACACGTGGCTCACATTGTATTTCTACTGGACATCACTGGCCTGGGCCCTGGCTCAGCAGCATCTATTAGACCCACCACCTGCAGTAGACCATGCACTGTTTCTCTGCTTCTGCGCCTTTGCTCGTGCTATTGGACTTCAGCTGCCCAGATCACCCTTCTTACTCACACGCTGAAATCCTATCTCTCTTTAAGGCCTAACTCAAATATGATCCCCCTTTGGGAATATTTTTTAATGCCCCTCCTCAGACTTTCCGTGGCACTTTATAATAGTTCCAGTGTGGAACATCTATTTTAGGGCTGACAACGTCCTGGCACCCATGCTGACGTGGCCATCTTTGTTCATGGCAGGCATTGCTAATTTATCATAGCACTCTCCTGTTGAACCTGATCTTTTTATGAGAATCCTCAAGACAGCAATCTAGGCAGCAACCACCAAAGGATCAGAGTAGAGACATGGTTTGAAATGTTGAAGTGCATTAATAGGCTGGATGCCCCTTAACCATGTGAAGATTTCCCGTTCGAGCAGAATTCTTAGGGAGGGGTCCATCATCGTTGCTCTCAAGAGAGAATAGCTGTGAGGGATCATATACTTAATATCTTTCTTCTGATGTCCTAAATAATTGTATTATAGTAGCTTTGCTATTCTCTTTATCTTTCCTTAGGTGTTTCCATGAGCCTGCTGATAACATAAAATTTCAGCAAACTGACCTCCTTCAAAGAAGGCTGGTTGCTAAGGAGTCTGGCCAAGGACAATTTGGGGATGTTGTAAGCAATCGGATACGTCACGATGAGTTGAGGCTCGTGGGTAGTACACACACAGGAAACCTCTGTTTTTCCCTTGTGAAGATCGTCTAGGTGTTAGGAGAAGTCTGGAGGAGAGAGAAAAATTTTATGAAAGTTCCTTTTCACAGTAGGTTTGGGCATTATTTATCTCTTCCTGTGGATCGACTATGATGTGGTTAACATAATTTCCCACCTTTTTTGAGCTAACCATTCACTGTTACCCTCTGGGACTTTAAGGTGTTATAGCTTCTGGGTGTTGGTACAAACAGCAGAAACCTATTTATGACTCTGTTTTAATTCTTATTCATGTGAATCTCTTCTATAATATAGGAAACCCATGAGGGCAAAGTCTGTATGTAGGCAATTACAGTGAGTTATTTTGTGTGTGTGTGTGTGTGTGTGTGTGTGTGTGTGATTTTAGTTGAGTGACTGATAAAGGCAAAGATACACTAGGTACTTTGGCTGAACACCACTGCCAAGACCATCAATTCAGATAACAACGTTATATAATTTGATTTCAAGGAATTTGAAATCAGTTGGTACAGTGAGACAAGCACGAGACAGATTACAAAAAAATTAAATAACAGTGAGATAACAATAGAATGGATACACTAGGAAACAGTTGTGTTGCCAAACACATTTTGCAGATAATGAGTGCAATGGTTCATCAGAGAGAAATAGCCCTGTGGGAGGATTTTAATATGAGTGTGTCCTTCTTCAAGTATCCATGCCGAAGGGACATCTCATGAGTGAAGCGGTGTTGTAGTAATAAACAGGAGCCCCTGGCCAGCATCTGCATCAGAATTACTGAATTCCCAGTGCATTGATGCTTTAAAACCCAGTGAGAGAGAGAGAATTGGCTCTAGACTTACAGGGTTGATGGAGAATAATGGGAAGAGAGAACAGTCTCTTTTGATCAGAGAAGTATTTTTTTGGCAAACAGAGAACAGAGAAGCCAGGCTAACTCCAGGGATTAGATACAAGACTGTTCCTTGTTCCACTTTTTGGTTTAGCTCTAGCTTCTTCAGAGGAAAGGCCCTTTTCCCTGCTTACTTTATAAACCATCCTGGCCACAAAGAAGACCTTCCATTTATGTCAGATCTGTGATGAAGCAAAGCAGAGGTGCTTCCTGAGTGCCATAAGGTCCGTGATGCCAGTGGAGGGAAGGAAGCTGATCTCTTTGGAGATATTATGTGCCCTTATATGAAATGTTTCTCCAGTTATTGTAGCTGAACTGACAGGGACAGTGCCAAGATGTGCATAAGAAAACTCAGTAATTAACCTATAGAGACACCTATGCAACAGATCAAATTCAAGATAAATTATTTCTTGGCATTTTAATACTGCTTAAAATTGGTGTAAAATTGGCATCAGAAAATGGCCTCTTTGATGGCAAGGAAGATCCATAATGCTATCATGAGGTGGCCTTCTCTTGTGAATTTGCCTTGGTCTGTTTTTTTTTTTTTTCTTTAGTCTTATTCATGTTAAATTTTTTCAGCATTGAACCTGAGCTGAAACATAACTGAACATGGAAGTTATGAACATTCCCAATGATAGGTGAGGACGTTCAGAAGCCCAGCCAAAGCTGTTCTAGGTTTCCCGAATCATAGAGAAACCATGAGATTCTGTGTGGGCTCCTGGAGCAAGAAATGGCTGTGGCTTCAGGGTTCTTGTTTGTGTAAACCACTTAGTTTCTCTGCACTACAGAATTGGCCTCCATAAGACAATGATAGCCATCATTTATTGAGCATTTATTAAATGCTAAGCACAGTATTCTAGGCATTTTATATACATTACCTTGGTCTATCTCCAAAGTAACCCCATGTGCCAGGTCCAGTTATCATTGCAATTTTAGAGACAGGGAGCTGAGATTTAACAGGACTCAGTGTTTGCTCAAGGCAGTGAAGAGCAGAGCCAGGACGTCTGACTCCAAATCCAAACCCTTGTCTGTTATGTTATATTGTTTTTACTAGAGAGTTTCTCAGCTCCCTCTCCACAGTAAATGCCAATGATTCTGTGGGCATTTGTTCCATTAATTAGTGATAGGAACTACCTTCACTAGGGCCAAGAGTTTTGAGGGAGGGTCTTGTCTAATTTGGTCTCACCTTTTATACTCCTTTGAGTTCTTCCAATTGGATGTAGCGTAGGAAGACACATAGTTCCACTAATATTAATACTTGTGTGTGTTTCAAAGTTAAAAAAACAACAACGAACTTCTTGGCCACAGAATTTTCCATTTAATCCTTACTGTAGATTGTTGAGGTAGGAAATGGGCAGAGTAAATGTTACTGTCCTCAGAGTTTTCCAAGGGCTTAGAGAGTGAAGACCTTCAGCTAAGGTTACTCCACTAGTAAATGTTGGAGCCAGGACTGGAATTCTGGTTTTTCTACGCTACTGTGTTATGCCAGAAAAATCCACTTTGTCTTCATCGATCATGTACTGTAGCACAACGTAAGAGCTTGGACAAAGCCCCGGCAGGGATTTCTTGGTGAATACCAGGAAAATCCCTTTTCTGCAGGTTTTCAAATGCATGTGAGAGCTTCTGTTGATACTTCTAGGACAGAATTCTGTGAAGCTTAATCAGTATTTGCCAGGTGGGTGGGCCCTGGGTGAGAGGTATACAGTACTGGGAAAGGGAAATAGAAGGAGCTATATCATAAAGGAGTTCTGACTCTGACTTTCCCAAGGCAGCTGCCCCATCATTCCTCAGTGTTCCTTGTCAGGGAACACAGGCTGTCTGGCTGGGCAGCTTAGGTGTGCTGAGGTCTGGACATAGATCAGTCACCTGTCCCCAGTCACAAGGAAAATCGAGGTTCTTAATACCAGGGCAGCTGCTCCCTGGACAACAGTTCTGACTGATGGATTTGCTGACCCCTAGGCAGCCTCATTACCTTTTTGTGACACACTTTGAGCTTTTTGCCCACCAAGGTGCCTGGAGACTAACCATGCCTTTCTACCAGACTCTAGCTCTGTACTTTGAAGATGGACACTTGTTCTCCCTGGATCGTCTCCAAGCACTCCAGGGCCTGCCGGTGTTCATTCTGGACCTCTCGTCCCTTGGCAGGTATTTGCTTCATCCATCAAAAAAAAGCAGGGACAGCAGAGCACCCTGAGGATTTGCCCTAACAGTGTCTGTGTTGGTCCTTGCCAGATTCACGCTGTAGTTTGGCTGTGCAGATTAGTAGGGATGGTCCAAACCCAAATCCAGTAGTGCCCAAGAGGATGATGATGAATCTCTTCCATATCATTTTCACTTCTGCCCCCACCCCACATGTCCTGGAAGCTTTGGAGTCAGAAGGTCTGATTTATTCTTGGCGGCAACTAGGAGGGCCCTTGTGTAGATGCAGCTGGTGAATCTAACTTGGCCTTGAGCTCTGACAGCCCAGATCCCCACCATTATTCTTCTCTATCCTGGACCCAGGAGGCAGCTCTTTGTTGACTAAATTCAGGCCAGTGGCAGGGACCAGGTGACATTTCCTTTTCAGGGTGGAAAAACCTTGGATTAACTTTGACAGAGTACCTGTGTGTGCCAAAGCCTTAGACATGAGAATGAATGCTAATTTACTCTCACCAACCTTGAAGGGAAGGACAGCCTCTCATCCAGAAGTTTCCACGATGCTAGCACTTCCACCCACATCTCTCCATAAATACAATCATTAATGGCATCTTATAAAATGGTGATGACTACCAAGAGTCCCTTATTCTGACGTAATACTTTTTACAAAGTAAAAAGTATTATATGATATGACATATCATATAATATTCGATTCCCAAATGTTTTAAAAATATTTACTGTTGTTACATATTCTGTTCTCACCCTCAAAGCCCAGAACACTTTCACACATATAGCATATCAATGTCTCAAAATTCCTAAGTTTTCATCACTTTCGTTTTGCCTTTTTCACTTTCCTCTTAACTTATGGGGTACTCAACCCTTTGGTTGGCTGTTTATGAATTATACATTATATAGTATCTAGTACCTCAAATGATTAAAGTCCCAAACCCCTTAAACCAGTTGAAATGAATTGGATCAAACTACAATACTTTAGACTTGGAAGGTATTTCTCTTCGGGCAGAGGTTGCCCTGTGCTCAGTAGAGAAGGAAAGGCAGCAAACTAAGAAGGAAGATAAGCTTTTACAAACACAGCTGAGTTTTCTTAAAGGAATAGGGAAATAAAAGAGGTAAGTAGAATACCAGAGGCATATCCCACTGCTGCGAGAAAAGATGTGACAAATGAAAATATTCTGCTGCCTTTGAAATGGTTACTCAAGGCCTAGCATTAAAAGGCCAAGCAAAGGCTAGGCTTTTGAAAAGAATGATGGCAGAGGTTTGGTTCTCTCTGAGTCCTTAGGGGCACAGGTTTCTAGAACCATCTATGACAACTTTAGTTCAAGAATCTGTTAAAGGTGATTCTCAAGCAGAAAAGTAATGCGGGTATAAGGAGGCAGGTTTTCTTGGCTCAAACAATTCCAAAACCTTTGGCACAGGACTAAAAGAGTGTTCTCAAGGCTAACTCACTCGACAGGGCTCACTCCTAATTCAGCACTGATGTGGCTGGGACACAGGGCTCAAAGAGAAAAGAGAAATGAAGAGGACTTAAATCTACTGAATAAGATAGTAAAGCAACTCTAAAGGAAAATCTGGTGATTGGGGTTGACATCATTGCAAATTCTTAAATTTTACAAGACATGAATATCTCAATGTTATTCTCTGAGGGGAGAACACCATCTCACCATGTGTGGTGACCATAGGGTAATAATCAACATCTAAAGATTTATATCTTAATGTGAGTTTTCTCATACTTGAGTGTAGGGTCAAATGTAGAAATTTACAGACTATGATAGACTCCCTGGCATCCTGCTGGGGTTGAAACCAAAGGATCATCTAGGCCTTCCCTCCTTACCTTAGTTACCTCTGAGACTCTGTTCTTGTCTCTGTCAACAGAAGCATGGGGTTAGATTTCTCCAGGAATGCTTTTGGGGATGTCATTTTGAGTATGAGGTAGGGGCTGAGATTGACTTGTGTTCTATTTAATGTGGGAATGTAATTTGGACTCATGAAAACTTGAGACTGATGAAATTCAACTTCAGAAGTTGTTATGGAGGTATACCATTCCAGTGGAAGATAGCTCAGGCTGCATTTGCTGAAGGAATTGCAACTATATTGAGACACATCTGGATGAGATTAAACAGAAAGAAGTTTAGGCTTTAATGTTTTTGGCCTTTGGAATTCCTAAGGACTTTATAAGAAACAAAGAATTTGATTTTTGAATTTAAGTGTCATAGATTTGATAATGGGCAGTGGTTCTATTTGACCTTTTGTTTTCTGATATTGGAGTGTTTTTATACTGCCTTTTGATTTCTATAGGACATTTGGGGAGCTAGTTATTTTGAATAGAGTAACTGTCATTAATTTGGGATGGGAATTTAGCTTAGGATGCAGTGTAGCCTTGAATTTAATTATTGTATTAGTCAGCTATTGCTGTAATAATATGGTATAACAAACTATGCCAAAACTCAATGACTTATAACAATAAGCATTTATTTTTCTTATTCATAGGCCTGTAGGTCAGCTGGGGCATTTCTACCTCAGGATGCTGGTCAGCTACTTTGGCTCCAGGTTGGGTTTAGGTCTGTTCCACCTGTCTCCATATTCTTCCTGAATGAAGAAATGGCCATATTCTTCTCATGGTCTATGGCGGGTGCTTAAAAGATAGAACATCTTCTTAAGGCCTTTGTTCTGAACTAGACACTGTCATTCTATCCACAGTCCTTTGGCCAAACCCAGTATCAGTAGAGTGGAGAAGTATACTCTGCCCACTCTTGGGCACTGTAAGGTCTTATTACAAGAGACTGTGAAGAATTGAGAACAATGACGTAATTTACCACAGTAACGTATTCTTGTTTTGTTGCATTTGTCTTTTCATATTTTATCCATTCAGAAGTATGGTAAAAGGTTACCTGGCTCCCCTCAAAAATCTTACCCTAAAATTATTGAATTAGAATCTTACTTGGATGGGCTTCAGGAATTTGTGTTTGTATGATCTTGGTAGATGATTTCAATGCACTGTTAGATTTTAGTGATTAGTCCATTTTACTCAGGAACTCTGCTCGAGTTGAATAATGGGATCACCCTACTTAATTTATCATCTATTTGTTAATTATTAACTGGCTGAAAAACCTTTTTTCTTTTGTGTTTGACAATAGCTCAGGCCACGTTAGACCTCTTAAAATTGTCTTACCGTTTTCTGCCTTATCCATGTTGCTCCCCATTTCTAGAACACCTTTCACCCAAGTGTTCCTACCTAAATTCTGCTCCAGCCCAAACCCTATATAACTTAAGGATCATTTCAAAGGCTACTTTTTTCAATTCACATTTTCTCATGTTGTGTTCCTGTATTTTCAGGTCACAGTTTTTATTAAAGGTAATTGTATATAGACCTTCATGTCCAGATTAAAAGCATCTTTTTTTTTTAAATGGGCACATTTTATTGTATTTAAATTACACATCAATCAAGTTAAGTTGAAACAAAAGGTAATATAATACAGGATATGAAAGAAACAAACCAAGAGTGGAAGTGAGGTAGGAGTCCAACTGAGATGGGTATCTCAAGAAGGCTTCTAAGTTTCTCAGCGACGAGGAGGAAAGAGGCTGGTGCAGAAGGAATCACACGAGCAAAGGCCCTGATTGTTCTTTTTATGTTTCTTGCAATAGGGGACTTTATTAAGACAAAAATCCCAATTTTACTCTTCTCTGGAGAGATAGTATATGCAACCAGATCATCCCACCAGCTACTTCTATGGGGGAGGGAGGGAAACAAAAGAGTAAGAGCTAAAGGGTCTAAGGCTTTTTTTTTCTTTCCTTTGGCTTTTCTTTTCTTTTTTAGGACTGAGGCTGCTTTTTTTTTTTTTTTAACATCTTTATTGGAGTATAATTGCCTTACAATGGTGTGTTAGCTTCTGCTTTATAACAAAGTGAATCAGTTATACATATACATAAGTTCCCATATCTCTTCCCTCTTGTGTCTCCCTCCCTCCCACCCTCCCTGTTCCACCCCTCTAGGTAGTCACAAACCACCGAGCTGATCTCCCTGTGCTGTGTGGCTGCTTCCCACTAGCTATCTATTTTACGTTTGGTAGTGTACATATGTCCATGCCGCTCTCTCACTTTGTCAGAGCATACCCTTCCCCCTCCCCATATCCTCAAGTCCATGTTCCAGTAGGTCTGTGTCTTTATTTCTATCTTACCCCTAGGTTCTTCATGACCTTTTTATTTTTTTTCTTAGATTCCATATATATGTGTTAGCATATATATAACATTTTGGTACATGACTCTTTTTGGTTTTGTTTCTTTGTTTTTTTTTTGCTGTACGTGGCCCTCTCACTGCTCTGGCCTCTCCCGTTGCGGAGCACAGGCTCCAGATGCGCAGGCTCAAAGGCCATGGCTCACAGGCCCAGCCGCTCTGTGGCATGTGGGATCTTCCCGGATTGGGGCACGAACTCGCGTCCCCTGCATCGGCAGGCGAACTCTCAACCACTGCGCCACCAGACGAGCCCATGACTCTTTTTGAATTATGGTTTTCTCAGGGTATATTCCCAGTAGTGGGGTTGCTGGGTCATATGGTAGCTCTATTTGTAGTTTTTTAAAGAACCTCCATACTATTCTCCATAGTGGCTGTATCAATTTACATTCCCACCAACAGTGCAAGAGTGTTCCCTTTTCTCCATACCCTCTCCAGCATTTATTGTTTCTAGATTTTTTGATGATGGCCATTCTGACCAGTGTGAGATGATATCTCATTGTAGTTTTGATTAGCATTTCTCTAATGATTAATGATGTTGAGCTTTCTTTCATGTGTTTGTTGGCCATCTGTATATCTTCCTTGGAGAAATGTCTATTTAGGTCTTCTGCCTATTTTTGGATTGGGTTGTTTGTTTTTTTTTGTTATTGAGCTGCATGAGCTGCTTGTAAATTATGGAGATTAATCCTTTGTCAGTTGCTTCATTTGCAAATATTTTCCCCCATTCTGAGGGTTGTCTTTTGGTCTTGTTTATGGTTTCCTTTGCTGTGCAAAAGCTTTGAAGTTTCATTAGGTCCCATATGTTTATTTTTGTGTTTATTTCCATTTCTTTAGGAGGTGGGTCAAAAAGGATCTTGCTGTGATTTATGTCATAGAGTGTTCTGCCTATGTTTTCCTCTAAGAGTTTGATAGTGTCTGGCCTTACATTTAGGTCTTTAATCCATTTTGAGTTTATTTTTGTGTATGGTGTTAGGGAGTGTTCTAGTCTCATACTTTTACATGTACCTGTCCAGTTTTCCCAGCACCACTTATTGAAGAGTCTGTCTTTTATCCACCGTATATTCTCGCCTCCTTTATCAAAGATAAGGTGACCATATGCGTGTGGGTTTACCTCTGGGCTTTCTATCCTGTTCCATTGATCTGTATTTCTGGTTTTGTGCCAGTACCATACTGTCTTGATTACTGTAGTTTTGAAGTGTAGTCTGAAATCTGAGAGCCTGATTCCTCCAGCTCCGTTTTTCGTTCTCAAGATTGCTTTGGCTATTCGGGGTCTTATGTTTCCATACAAATTGTGAAATTTTTTGTTGTAGTTCTGTGAAAAATGCCAGTGGTAATTTGATAGGGATTACATTGAATCTGTAGATTGCTTTGGGTAGTAGAGTCATTTTCACAATGTTGATTCTTCCCATCCAAGAACATGGTATATCTCTCCATCTATTTGTATCATGTTTAATTTTTTTCATCAGTGTCTTATGATTTTCTGCATACAGGTCTTTTTTCTCCTTAGGTAGGTTTATTCCTAGTTATTTTATTCTTTTTGTTGCAATGGTAAATGGGAGTGTTTTCTTAATTTCACTTTCAGATTTTTCATCATTAGTGTATAGGAATGCCAGAGATTTCTGTGCATTAATTTTGTATCCTGCTACTTAACCAAATTCATTGACTAGCTCTAGTAGTTTTCTGGTAGCATCTTTAGGATTCTCTATGTATAGTATCATGTCATCTGCAAACAGTGACAGCTTTACTTCTTCTTTTCCGAATTGGATTCCTTTTATTTCCTTTTCTTCTCTGATTGCTATGGCTAAAACTTCCGAAAGTATGTTGAATAAGAGAGGTGAGGGTGGGCAACCTTGTGTTCTTTCCTGATCTTAGTCGAAATGGTTTCAGTTTTTCACCACTGAGGATGATGTTGGCTATGGGTTTGTCATATATGGCCTTTATTATGTTGAGGAAAGTTCCCTCTATGCGTTCTTTCTGCAGGGTTTTTATCATAAATGTTTGTTGAATTTTGTCAGAAGCTTTTTCTCTGCATCTATTGAGATGATCATATGGTTTTTCTCCTTCAGTTTGTTAATATGGTGTATCACATTGATTGATTTGCAAATACTGAAGAATTCTTGCATTCCACTTGATCATGGTGTATGATCCTAAAAGAATCCTGACAGAAAGAACATGCCTCATTTATCTTTGTGTCCTCTTGAGTTCCTGGTAGGTTACCTTTTCTTGTTTTCAGAACTTGCCCATCATTCCCTTTGAGTGTTATCCCCTGTGGCTTTTGTTCCTCGGTAGTTTGCCATCCATCTTTTCTTCCTTCAGTCCTGCTGCTATTAAGACCCTGTAGGTGGTATCTTGCGGTTTCTGAGTCTTCCTTCTTCTGTTATCACTCTATTTACACAAACTTCTCACTTGCTCTTTGATTTTCACTATTCCAGCTCCAATTTTGCCATTTTTGTCTCTTCTAGTTCTTCACTAAGTATATTGCAGCAAGGGATATAGATTTTTCTCTTTGAAGACTCTGGCTTTAGTCTTTTTTTTTTTTACATCTTTATTGGAGTATAATGCTTTACAATAGTGTGTTAGTTTCT
>RJWK010058438.1:0-13858 GCA_004363435.1 Platanista minor | reverse complement strand
ATATATACAATGGAATATTACTCAGGCATAAAAAGAAACGAAATGGAGATATTCGTAATGAGGTGGATGGACCTAGAGTCTGTCATACAGAGTGAAGTAAGTCAGAAAGAGAAAGACAAATACTGTATGCTAACACATATATATGGAATCTAAGAAAAAAAGAAGTGTCGTGAAGGGCCTGGGGGCAGGACAGGAATAAGACACAGACCTACTAGAGAATGGACTTGAGGATATGGGGAGGGGGAAGGGTAAGCTGTGATAAAGTGAGAGTGGCATGGACATATGTACACTACCAAACGTAAAATAGATAGCTAGTGGGAAGCAGCCGCATCGCACAGGGAGATCAGCTCAGTGCTTTGTGATCACCTGCATGGGTGGGATGGGGAGGGTGGGAAGGAGGGAGACGCAAGAGGGAGGAGATATGGGAACATATGTATATGTATAATTGATTCACTTTTTTCTAAAGCAGAAACTAACACCATTGTAAAGCAATTATACTCCAATAAAGATGTTAAAAAATAAAAAAATAAAAAAAAAAAGAAAGACTCCCTCTTCTTTCCTGGCAAGAGCTAATGAGAGACTGTCATGACTCAGCCAATGAATAACTCACTGACTCTTTGTTTACCAAAAGCCCTTTTAACTTTATTTTCCCTCTATAAGAGAGGTATCCTTCCCATTTTTTTTCTGGGGACTTGCATATGGTTTGCCATGGTTGCAGTCTCCGAATTGAAATCTTTGCTGATTCCAAATGAATCCATTTTTGCTGGAGAAATAACTGGCAGTCTGTTTTAGGTCGCACATCTCATACATTCTTTTGTTCTTAAAGTATGAAGTAGATGGAGAACAGCAACACCAACATCATTTCGGACTTTAAAAATGAAAATTTTCAGGTCCTTTGCCAGACAACTAAATTACAATTTCTAGTGATGGGACCCAGAAATCTGTGTTTTAACAACATCTCGGGGTGACTTTGGGAAGCTCTGTCAAGAGTTTCAACTCATCAGTACTGCCAACAGTTACTAGTTTCTTCACTCACTCTTAAAACTTCTCTTTCCCAAAGGAAAACTAGATGTTTTGGTTGCTTCCCTAAAAGGAATGATTCAGCCACTGTGATTATTGTTATGTCAACTGTGTATATAAAGGGCCTTGACACAGAATTTTTCAGTTTATCTCAGCCTTAACAATAATACTTACTCTGAGGATAACAGCCTCAACCAAAAAAATTAAAAAATTAACTTAATTTCCTACCTTACATATTAACTCATATGACAGCTAAAATATAATGTTACGTATAATTCAAACTTTTATTACACTTTATAAAGGAACTTATGTTTCATATATCTAGTTAACATTTCCACAGCAGTTGACCTGTATATACACACCATATTTAATATATCAATACATGTCTTCTGAAATTCCACTGTCAGGAATTAATTATGCAAAATTAATAGACAATATAGTTATATTCACAACTTAATCAAAAGTGAATTTTACTAGTTATTAAAGAAAAAATCTTATAGATGAAGTTATAAAATTTGAAATAAATACTGTTCATAAGGGATCAGTTCATAAGGGATCATCAAACTAATTCATAGAGAAAGTAGCTTTGGAAATTTATTCTGGATGAAAAAATAACATGAAGCATTTACAGATTTATAAAAGAGATGTAAATGACATTTATATTACAGTCATCAAGTTGAACATAATTTTCAGAGCTTCAGGTTCCAAAATTTATGAAGAAAGTATTCAGACTGTTTTTTATTAAAATATATACAAAACCTTACAGATTTTATCAGACTTGTTTGGTGGCATCTATACTTCACAGACATCAACTTAATCCCACACACTTGAGTAATAAGTCTGTCTAGATTTATGATAAGTCACGAAAACATAGAGTTGAACTCATGATTAACAGAATGAGATATCATAGTAACATTGATCAGTCAGTTATATATGTGCTTTAAAAAAGCATTGCTTTCTACTCCTATGGTCTTCCTTCTGGCATTAAAGCAAGAAAATCTGAATAAAGTGAGGGCTTTTGTTAATAATAATAATATATAGATATTGGTTTAATAACTGTAACAAGTGTACCATACTAAAGTAAGATATTAATAATATGGAAAACTAAGTGTGGGATGTATAGGAATTCCTTTGACTATCTATTCAGTTTGGTTCTTCTTTTTTATTTTTAATATTTTATTTATTTATTTTTGGCTGCGTTGGGTCTTCGTTGCTGCACGTGGGCTTTCTCTAGTTGCAGTGAGCGGGGGCTACTCTTCGTTGCGGTGCACAGGCTTCTCATTGTAGTGGCTTCTCTTGTTGCGGAGCACGAGATCTATACACGTGGACTTCAGTTGTTGTGACCCGTTGGCCCAGTAGTTGTGGCTCGCAGGCTCTAGAGCGCAGGCTCAGTAGTTGTGGCGCACGGGCTTAGTTGCTACGCGGAATGTGGGATCTTCCCAGACCAGGGCTCAAACCAGTGTCCCGTGCATTAGCAGGCGGATTCTTAACCACTGAGCTGCCAGGGAAGTTCCTATTCAGTTTTTTATAAACCTAAAACTGTTCTAAAACAAAAATTTAAAGTGGAGCTGCATTATGATATATTAGATTTTGTATGAAATACTAAAGTTAAATACTAAGTTCTGACTATAAACACAAGTGTCTCTTCCTCTTTACAAAATATTTACTTTGGGAACTATAAAGCAGTTCCTTTTACTTACTTCCACTATGGTCATTTTACAGATGTGTTACTGCAGTGCAGTTATTTGATGAGACAATCTATTAAAAACCAAGTTTAAGATATTCTAATATATAATTTTATTTTATTGAGCTTTGTTGCATTTTTTTTTCTGTTTTTAAATCTTATTATAAAGAATAAAAAGTCAAGAACAGAGGAGGAGCTAAAGGATCACAAATTGTTTTATTATATGCCAACACACCGAGCAAATAATACATTCTAATAGTTTGTGATCCACTATTGTATCTGCATTATTTTTGTTCACTGATAAATTAATGTTCATTTCATAGTTGATTCACAACTCCTAAAGTGATTCAACCCTTAGATGTACTACTTTTAGTGCCAATAAGCTGGTTTGGGAAGAGGAAAATTATTTTCATTTGAAAGGGAATAAAATATATTTGAAAACATAGCTGTGCTAGGTAGATATTAAGGACTAAAGGAGCGTATATATGTGTGTGTATTTTAATTTAATGATTCCATAGTCTTGCTTTTGTTCAGTATGGCATGTCAAAAAACACATAAATTATACAGATAAATTCCTAAAATTTTATTTTGTTTTCAAAAACTTGAAATCAACACATTTCTAAAATTGCAGTTTCCCCATAAAAAACTTGAAATCAACACATTTCTAAAATTGCAGTTTCCCCATACATTTTCACTGTTTTTGTTTTCTCTCTGAAGGAAGTCTTATTTCATTGTTTCAGGTCTTTGAAATGCCGAGCTGAAACTCCAACATAATGAAAAGAAGGTAATCATACAGGAAAAGTTTATAGCTGTTGGCACTGTGAATTGTTCCATTATAAACAGCCTGTAGATCTCTAATGTTAAATTTATGAATGTTTTCTTAAACTAGCATTAAATTATTGAAAACTAGTCAGCTGCAAAGAAGTTGTAAAGGAAAGAAAAAGGATTAGGGTTCATGATACCTGAATTTTATTCTAAATTTTGTAACCTTATTTAGTCGACCTGTCTGGATATGAGAAACCTCATATGTAAAATAAAGGGGCAGGATGAAGCAATCTCTAAATTAAAAATAAATATTTTTAACTTCAAAAGCATTGCATATAAGCATGCTAACATCAGGGACAAAAGACAGCCTATGAATTTCCAAAACAAATACAGACTTTTCATAATTTAGATCACATAATAAATAAAGGAAGTACAACCGGTGTTTAGTTCTGAGGGTCTTGCCTTATGGCTTTAGAAGAACTTATCTAATTACAGAAAAAATAGCAACTGTTACATAGATTTGAAAATATGCTGAGTCTGATCACCACTCATTCTAAGTAAAACAGATTTTAAATGGCAAATATCTCAAAGAAAGAGTAAATGAAATGATTCTGGTAGCCAGCTTCCAAGATGGTTCCTGGTGACTTTCCCCTTATGGTATCCACTTCCTTATGCAGTCCTCTCTCACATTAAATAGGGCTGTGTAACCAATAGTACATTACAGAAGTGATGGTGCGTAACTTCTGAGGCTAGATCATAAAAGACATTATGGCCTCTGCGTTGCTCTCTCTCATGGATCACCTACCCTGTGGGAAACCAGCAGCCATGTCTGATGACACTCAGGCAATTACTGTTGCCTCCTTGATTGCTTTATATCTGCAAAGTGGAATAACTGAAACCATCATCAGAGTAATGTAAGCCTAATTTATTTGAATTTTTCAAAATGAAAACTGTTGGCAATAAAAGCTTAATTTATTTTGATTTTTCACTCCTTTCACATTCTCTGCACCAACAGTTAATCATTTAATAAATCTAGTATCTGTGGCTGCTATCTCAGTACATTCAATATTATCATCTTAGTCTTAGTGCCTCAGCTAACACTATTCCTCACTAGGATTTGATCACTGTGGGCCAAAGGACATATTCCCTCTGGCTCATGTTTGAATCCTGAACAATGAGCATAGTATCAGGCATATATACTTACATTTAATAAATATTCATTAAATAAATAATGATTGGAAGGCAAAATCATCATGTTGTTATTAATTAGAAGAAAAATTTTAATAAATAAAAGAAAACCCTCAGAATATTTTTTCCAGATGCTTCTGACCCCAGGGAAAGAAAGAAGAAAAAAGAGTTTTCAGAATAAAATAGAGGATACTTTATGGACAGAGATACTTTATTTGAATATAAATCATTAGCAGCTGATATCTAAGTTTGTTGTTATAGCTCTACTACAAACAGGAAAAACAGTGATACCCTGATTTTCTAATACCTGTGTATAACTCATAGTTGTCATTGCTCTATAAAAAAAGGTGGCCAGCTGGGGAAGAAAATTGGTGGTGTCTGTAACATATAAGGAAAGATCCAGTTAAGTTTATACCTTAGCTACTCACCTTAGTTCAAGGAGAGTCCAAAGTATATTGACTAAATTTGCTGCCGTTTCTCCTAGTTGTTTCTTTTTTTGAACTTCCCCTCTTTTAGTGTTTTCAGATTCTTTATTGTTCCCTTATGTATAATTTAAAATGAAATAATATTTTGGTAATTTAACAAATCCTTATATTCCTAATGAAATATTTAATCCAGTTTATTTATAACCATCTTATGTAAAGGTCTTTATATCTGTTATTTCACGAGGGTCTGTGTGAACACAATTATGACAATTTTAGATAGAAATGCTGGAGTATGGTACTAGCTATGAAAATATAAGCCTATAATTTCCATTTTGTTGAGACAACCATGAAAATAATTTTGCATAAAATAAAATCCAATAATATTGCTCACCCTCCCAGTAATATCAGAAAAATAAGTCCTTTTGTATAAAAGCACATATCCAGAAAAGTCATTGTAAAGGAAAACCCTACAGATTTTTCCTTCCTATGTATGGAACAACCCAGTTCTTCCCTACTATGTCTTTCCTGTGATCCTCCTTTAATACTCACATAACATACTTCAATTTTGGTCTCCAAATGCGCGGGGGTTTTACCCTACACCTGGGGTCCCCAACCCCCAGGCTACAGAGCAGTACCAATCCATGGCCTGTTAGGAGCTGGGCTGCACAGCAGGATGTGAGCGGCGGGTGAGCTAGTGAAGCTTCATCTGTATTTACAGCCACTCCCCATCTCTCGCATTACCACCTGAGCTCCACCTCCTGTCAGCATTATGGTAAGTTGTATAATTATTTCATAATATATTACAATGCAATAATAATAAAAAGAAAGGGCACAATAAATATAATCATCCCCAAACCATCCCCCTCCACCCCCACCCCCATCCATGAAAAAATTGTCTCTCACGAAACTGGTCCCTGGTGCCAAAAAGGTTGGGGACCTCCGCCCTACACCAAGCAATTCTCTGCTATACCAGCTGAGTGTCCTGCAATTTAACTTAATCCTAACACTATTACTTGAGTTAGTGTCAGATCCCACAGGTTTAAGGGCTTAGTCCTTAGACCCCCAAAACTCCACACACATTTTGGACACCAATAGCAAGCCCAGGTTATCACTTGTGCTTCTGATTAGGCTATAGATCAGAGGATCCAGTGACCCACTCCTTGTTTGATTAATTTGCTAGAGTGGCTCATAAAACTCAGGGAAACACTTATGTTTACTAGTTTATTAAAGAATATGATAAAGGATACAGATGAACATCCAGACAGAAGAGATGTGTAGGGCAAGGTATGTGGGAAGGGCTACAGAGCTTTCATGCCCTCTAGAGTACACCACTCTCCCAGCACCTCAATGCATTCACCAACGTGGAAGCTCTCCAAGCCCCATAATATTGGGATTTTATGAAGGCTTCCCCACATAAGCATGATCATTTATCAACTCCAATTTCAAGCCCCTCTCCCTGCCTCTGGAAGATGGGTGGTGGAGCTGAAAACTACAAGCTTCTAACCCGGCTTGTTCTTTCTGATAAACAGCTTCCACCCAGGAGCCCAGCTAGAGTCACCTCATTAAGAAAATAGATGCATTAGGAAATGCTCTTATCATTTAGGAATTTCCAAGGGTTTTAGGAACCTTGTGTTAGGGATGGGGTCAGACAAATATTAGAACAGTAGGTGCTCCTAGTATTCTTATCACTTTGGAAATTATTAGGATTTTTAGGAGCTCTGTGCCAGGAAGCAGGGCAGAGATCAAAATATATATTTTCTATTATCTCGCAGTTATCTAAATAACATTTTAAATTTTAATATTTTAAAAAATACAGTGTGCACTTCTTGCCATGTTAAGTAAAATACTAATTTTAAAAAAATGTAATTTTCAATGAATGATGATATAGTAAATTCTTATAACTTTCTTATATTTTAATAAGATTTTGTAATAGATATCTTCTTGAATGTGTATCCTGTATTATGCAGAGGTGTAATAACCCTGAAGGAGTATATATCAAAAATCTCAGACTTCTGGGGATTTTGACTTTTTTCTTACCTTGTGGTCAATTCTATTCTACACCTTCACTTATCCTCTAATGAGCCTGTTCTCACTGCTCCCATTTGTCTTCCCCTTTCTGAATACTGTGTATGATTTCTGCTGTTAGTCCCTACTGTCTACAAATGTTACCAAAGATAACAAGATAATCAAGTACTAAAAGAAACATGTACTTTGTGCCAATAAAGATTGTACAGCTGCATTATCTAGCTTCACTGGGTTTAAATAGTTTACTCTTATTTCAGAGTCTAAACCTAGCCTAGAAAGTTATGGCTTTTCAGCTCCTTAGAGCTGGATAAGTTAGGGATAACAAATCTGAAATAGCTCAACATGACTTCATCCACCCATTTAATAATATATGTGGAGAACATATTATGTTCCAGGTACCAGTAAGACACTTGAATACATGAAGAACCAAACAGGAAAAGGACTTGTCTGAAGATAGAAAATAAGCAGTTTATTTGAAGAAATATACATGATATAAAGAGCATAAAGAGTTCAGAATGTGTGTGTATTCTGCTTTAAATATAGAAGTCAGGGAAGACCCAGATGTAGTGACACTTGGGTAGATACCTGAAGAAAGAAAAGGAGTGAAATATGTATTATGTGAAAGAAAAGTATTCAATATAGAGAGAATAATAACTGTAAAAATACTAAAGTGGCATTTTCTAAGAAAAGCAAGATGGCCAGAACATCTGGAGCAAAGCGGGCAAAGGAGATATGGAGTGGGGGACACAGTCAGCGAGGGATGGTGGGACCAGAAGAGGCCACGGCAAAGACTATTTTTGTACTGTGAACGGGAGAGGAAGCTTTTGGAGACTTTGAGGAGACGAGTGACATAGTCTCCCTTGACACTGTGTTAAAAGATTCCTCTGACTACCAGGTTTCTAATAGACTTCAGAGAGCTAAAGCAGAAGCAGGGAGACCTTAGAAACCAAATGCAATAAAATAGGCAAAAAAAAAAAAAAAGGTGGAGTCTACGTACATGCTTTAATAAAGGGCCACAGGATTTAGGGTTTGAACATGTCAAGTTTGAAGAGTACATTCAAATAGAGAAGAGTAAGCAATTAAATATATAGTTTTTCAGTTGAGGAGAGAGGTCCCAGGAGGAAATGTACCATTTTAAGATGCAAAAAGATACAGCCTAAGTGTAGGCTTGAAAGTATTATCTAGTAGAGAGGTAAGAATTCATGATGTAGGCCCCCCAAAATTAATGCAGTTGAAAAAGTTACTGAGGCCTTAGAGTAGGAGAGAGGGGATGAGATCTAGTGAGTGAGGGGAAAAGTGAGGTTTAGATCAAAGCAAAGATGTTAGATCTCTAATAAAAGGAAAAATGTGAGAACATATGGGCACAGAAGCAAGTAGCAGGATGCTTGTAGTGGTGGAAATATATGCAAGTTACCTTTGATTGTATCTAATATTCACAGTGATATTAGAAGCCAGCTTTTCGTCCATAACTGGTAATGGAGAAAGGGTTGTTCCAGGTTTGAAGATAAAGGAGAAATTTCTATGTGGGAGAATAAATTGCAAAAGATATAAGCTTTTTTTTTTTTTACATCTTTATTGGAGTATAATTGCTTTACAGTGGTGTTAGTTTCTGCTTTATAACAAAGTGAATCAATTATACATATACATATGTTCCCATATCTCCTCCCTCTTGCGTCTCCCTCCCTCCCACCCTCCCCATCCCACCCATCCAGGTGATCACAAAGCACTGAAACACAGAGAAGTCACTTGAGATTAACTTACAGAATTCTTAGAATGGGAGAGGAAAAAAATGCTCATCTTCTATTTTTACTCTCCTAACAGAAAGAAAACCACATTACTATCTCAGTGAAGTATGCTATTGCAGTTTTATTGACTAGCTTGAGTACTTCAGAGGCTATATATTTCAGTATAGAAGGTCCACACAGATTTACTTACTTACAGCTTATGATATAATAAATTCCTTCGCTCAGGGATCATTAGGACTTTGGAAAGTTTTAGGACCTTGACAGATAAAAGTCTAGGCCATAGAAACAAAAGGCTTCTTGCAGGAGATAAGGACAGTTTTGAAAATAAAAAGTGTATATTTTCTTTTGCAGCAAAGGTAAAAAAATGTGCGGTTCAAAAATTTCCTGTAACCTACAAAATATTTATGAAGTAAGCATTATTTTGTTGATAATATAATGTGTTATCCCAGTCACAAGTCAGTAATTTTTACGGGAAGATTGAAGCTACAGGTCCTTAACTATGATTTTTGACTATTTCATATGGGCTCTTGTGGTATACACCGAAGAGAGCAGGCAAAGTTTCCTTGGTTAATTTTGGCCCTTCTGCAGACCAACTTTTGTTGAGTTCCTGCACTCTCATATCCTTAAAGAAATTAAAGTTCTTGAACACTTAACACGGTAGTCTATAAAGTTATGATTGTAAACATTTGATTTTGCTTCAACTTTACACAGATTTATCTATTGCACAAAGTAAAACATATTTACATTGTGATAGTAGTTCCACTGAAGTGCAAACTTGGAGTGAAATTTATATTGATGAAGTAATATCCCTTTATCAAAATATTGCAGCAGAAGTCTTAGTAGGGAACTTAAAATTAATAGCTATATAACGGTTTAAAATTATCAGAAAATTTCAATCTTCTCTGTCATCAATCATTGAATATCAAGATAGTTTAATAAGGGAGAAGATGAACAATGTCTTTGATCTGGAATCTAAATTCTCCACAAGTACATATAACAGTAATCAAGTGGTGTCCCTCTGATAATTACTTTTACATTTCTGTGACATTGGCTGATAATAGGACAAGATATTTTCTCTCATTTACATTTACTTTTGTGGTTTATATGTCCTTTACATATAAAGTCAACATTAATAATATATGAAATATATTACTTAAATTTTATTTAGTAGTAGCAAAATTTGCTTATGATTTGTGTGTATTCTGCTATCACAGTTTCTTTCTAATCAAAGGCATCCATTTGCAAAGTGACTGATGACGTTTATCAGTACAATTCATGACAGTGAAACAGTGAAGCTAACTGTCCTTAAGAGTGAATTAACCTTTGACCTTGGCCTGATTAACAGTTATTAACCAACTTTGTCAAATAATTGCATATTACCTAGCTCTCTAAACCACTGCTAAACTTATCAAATCATTATATTTCAAAATCAGCTTTACTGAATCTTCTTCCAACAATAAAACAAACCCTTAATTGTAATTTTCTGAATTTGCTCTTCTTACTTGATTTTGGCATAACTAAGCTTTGAATTTCTTGACTCTTGTGTTATTGTTTTATTATGAATTTTAATAAAAAGAAATTTCAAAAATGGAAATAAATTGTAATGTAGCTTTTACTGACTTTGTCATATTCAGATTTAAAATATCACATTGTGCTTTCTGTCTTTTGTGTGTGTGTGTTAAAATCATTTTATTGATCCTATACAGGTATCCCATAAAATTTATGTTTTTTAATTTGAGTTTTTTATTGAAGTATAGTTGATTTACAGTGTTGTGCTAATTTCTGCTGTACAGCAAAGTGACTCAGTTATACACATATAGATATTCTTTTTTAATATTCTTTTCCATTATGGTTTATCCCAGGAGACTGGATATAGTTCCCTGTGCTATACATGTTGTTTAACCATTCTAAATGTAATAGTTTGCATCTACCAACCCCAAACTCCCAGTCTATCCCTCTCCCTCCTCTCCACCCCCTTGGCAACTACCAGTCTGTTCTCTATGCCTGTTAGTCTGGTTTTGTTTTGTAGATAGGTTCATTTGTGCCATATTTTAGATTCCATATATAAGTGATATATGGTATTTATCTTTCTCTTTCTGGCCTACTTCACTTAGTATGATAATCTCTAGTTGCATCTATATTACTGCAAATAGCATTATTTCTTTCTTTTTTAGGGCTGAGTAGTATTCCATTGTATATACATACCACATCTTCTTTATCCATTCATCTGTCGATGAACATTTAGGTTGTTTCCATGTCTTGGCTACTGTGAATATTGCTGCTATGAACATAAGGGTGCATGTGTCTTTTTAAATTATAGTTTTGTCCAGTTATATACCCAGGAGTGAGATTGCTGCATCACATGGTAACTCTATTTTTAGTTTTCTGAGGTACCTCCATACTGTTTTCCCGTTTTGTGCTCTCTTTCTGCTTCTTTTCTGAGGTGTTTGAATATCTGATACATATATATGAATGATTCATACATATTCATATACACGTGTATGTGTGTGTCCACATGCATGTGTGAGTTAAGCTCTGTCCAAAATAAATACCTGAATTCTGGAAAAAATCAGAATAGTTTAGGGTAAATAGAATTTGATAGAGTTCTGTAGTTGCCTCAGTCATATTCAGGTTAGGAAGCAATATAGCATGGTAAAATAGTACTGAGTGCTTTCAAATTGTAGATCAAATTGTGAGACTCATTGCATGCGTGACTTCAGACATGTTAACTTACATATCTGAGCTCAGCTTGCTCAGGTATAATGCAAGATTTTAAGTATAATAATATAGTTGCTATGACCCACATGTACTGGGCAGTTGATTTTCCCACTGTTCCTCTAAACCTAAAACACTGAAATACAGATTTTCTGCATCCCAGAAGTCTACTTTTTCATCCTCTGATGCATGTTTTGTCATGCTTGCCCTGTAGGAAGATAGAAAAATAGGTAGAGTCAGGGTCCCCCAGAGAATGCATAAACAGACCGTATCAAACCAGGTGCCCTGGCTCCAGTATGCTTCTCTGGGGACAGCAGGAGGGATTGGAAACCCAAAAGCTTTCTTCTCTTGCTACACCTGTGAAGGCTTCTTTTTTAACCCACACTGTGTGATATGGTAGAATTTGTCCTGAGACCTGTTGCATGAGATATGGTAACTCAGAAAGGAACCACTCTGAATGCTAAGTACCCAACACAGTGCCTAGGACACCATAAGTGCTTTCTCACTGACATCTCCTACCTTTTGAATAAATGCAGAGCTTACAGTATATAATTTAAAGCAAAGTTTGTTTTGTTTTTGCAGAAAATACACAAAATAAGTTTCTATTAATTTGAGACACGCAAGCTGCCTTGTTTTCTTCTAAAAATAGAAGCATTTTCTATTGGTAATAAAAGACAAATGATTTTTTTTTTTTTACATAAGGAATGTAAAGTAAACATCTAGAACCTGACAATGTCACTGTCCCATACATGTTTAGGCTCTGTTGCTAGAAGACAGTTGAAGTCATAAAGTATAGCACTATTTTCAGCAACCATAAGAGGGAAGGACTGCTAGTTGCTTATCCCATTTCCTTTTCCCTATTCTCCCCTGGTACAGAGCCCTGATTTCATTTCAGGTGACAATGTGCTCAGCTAAAATATTACCTTTGCTAGCTTTCTTTGAAGCTAATGGTGACCTCTGATATGAAAGATCTAAGTGAAAGTCATTGAATGGAGCTCCCAGGAGAATTCCCTTTCTATTTGTCCTTTCTTCTTCCTCTTTTTACTACTGTCTAGAATGTGTTCTTGATGTCTAAGCTTCACCAGTCATCTTTTGAACTCAAACACAGAGGCAATGTTAAGTAAGGAGCAGCATTTAAAATAAAAGGAATTTCCGTGCAATCCCTGGATTACCCATTTCTAGCTTTCTGTCAGCTGAAAAATAAAATCCTAAATTATTTGAGCTACTATAATAAGGTCTCAAATAATAGGAGTTTAACACAATTTCTAGGTGATATTCCATATATATATTTATGCATAAAAAATATATTCTCTTTTATTCCCCATGAGTTTAGATACATATACAAATGGAATTATATTGTAAACCACTTTTGTTGTTTGCTTACTCCATACTGATATATTGAGATTCATTTAGTTCCTTAATTTCTACCACTTTGTGAGATTCTTTTGAACATATCAACAACAATTTATCTATCTGCTTTGTTGTTGATGAAGATTTGGGTTGTGTCCAGATTTATTTTTATTACAAATGATGTTTCTAGGAGTAATCTTGCATATATCTACCAGATCATTTATAAAATATTTTTTATAGTATATATAATTTTTGGAATTCTTAGATCATTATACACATGCATTTCAAATTACATTTAGTAAAGAAAAATTATTTTTACATACTTTATTTAAACTATGGCTAACAGGGAAAGAAGATCACTTTTTCATTAACATTTAGTATTATTTTATTTTTTTCATTTTTGCCAGCCTAGTGGGTATGAATATTTATCTTGTTATTTTTCATGCCTCAGTTTCTAATGAGATAGAGTATTTTTAAAATATTTTTTGCAATATTGTGCTTCTATGAAATGACATTTTATATCATTTTTCTTTTTCCTATTAACTACCATTTTTATTACTTTATATCAATTATTTTATATTAAAAATATAAATTTTATGTCAGTTAAGAATTATAAATATATCTCTGTGGCATTCATACTTACTATTTTCAGTATTATGTAGTTGAATATATCAATCTTCTTTATGGTTTGTGGTTTTATTTTATGTCTTGTTTAGAAAGTATCTTATAACTACAATTAAGTAGTGTTAAGTCTATAATCAACTAGAAATTAAATTTATGTAAAGTGTCAAGAAGAGATCAAATTTCTATCTGTAAGCATACGGGTAATCAATTTTCCCAGCACTGTATCTTTGCACTCTAACTTTTCCCCAATGATCTGAAATGCCACCTATTTCATTCATTAGGTTTTCAGAGAATTTTGGTCATTTTTTTTTATCTCT
>RJWK010058437.1:0-13859 GCA_004363435.1 Platanista minor | reverse complement strand
TTTTTGTTATTGAGCTGCATGAGCTGCTTGTAAATTCTGGAGATTAATCCTTTGTCAGTTGCTTCATTTGCAAATATTTTCTCCCATTCTGAGGGTTGTCTTTTGGTCTTGTTTATGGTTTCCTTTGCTGTGCAAAAGCTTTGAAGTTTCATTAGGTCCCATTTGTTTATTTTTGTTTTTATTTCCATTTCTGTAGGAGATGGATCAAAAAGAATCTTGCTGTGATTTATGTCATAGAGTGTTCTGCCTATGTTTTCCTCTAAGAGTTTGATAGTTTCTGGACATATGTACACTACCAAACGTAAAATAGATAGCCAGTGGGAAGCAGCTGCATAGCACAGGTAGATCAGCTCAGTGCTTTGTGATCACCTGGACGGGTGGGATGGGGAGGGTGGGAGGGAGGGAGACGCAAGAGGGAGGAGATATGGGAACATATGTATATGTATAATTGATTCACTTTGTTATAAAGCAGAAACTAACACCATTGTAAAGCAATTATACTCCAATAAAGATGTTAAAAAAAAAACCCTAGAGAAAGTAGGCATAGAGGGAACTTTCCTCAAGATAATAAAGGCTGTATATGACAAACCCACAGCCAACATCATCCTTAATGGTGAAAAACTGAAAGCATTTCCACTAAGATCAGGAGCAACACAAGGTTTCCCACTCTCACCACTCTTATTCAACATCATCTTGGATGTTTTAGCCACAGCAATCAGAGAAGAAAAGGAAAGAAAAGGAATCCAAACTGTAAAAGAAGAAGTAAAGGTGTCACTGTTTGCAGATGACATGATACTATACATAGAGAATCCTAAAGAGGCTACCAGAAAACTACTAGAGCTAATCAATGAATTTGGTAAAGTAGCAGGATACAAATCTAATGAACAGCAATCTCTGGCATTCCTATACACTAATGATGAAAAATCCGAAAATGAAATCAAGAAAACACTCCCGTTTACCATTGCAAGAAAAAGAATAAATTATCTAAGAATAAACTTAACTAAGGAGACAAAAGACCTGTATGCAGAAATTTGTAGGACACTGATGAAAGAAATTAAAGATGATACTAATAGATGCAGAGATATACCATGTTCTTGGATTGGAAGAATCAGCATTGCGAAAATGACTCTACTACCCAATGTTAACTACAGATTCAATGCAATCGCTATCAAACTACCACGAGCATTTTTCACAGAACTAGAACAAAAAATTTCATAATTTGTATGGAAACACAAAGGACCCTGAATAGCCAAAGCAATCTTGAGAACGAAAAACAGAGCTGGAGGAATCAGGCTCCCTGACTTCAGACTGTACTACAAAGCTTCAGTAATCAAAACAGGATGGTACTGGCAGAAAAACAGAAATATCGATCAATGGAACATGATAGAAAACCCAGAGATAAACCCACACATATATGGTCACCTTATCTTTGATAAAGGAGGCAGCAATGTACAGTGGAGAAAGGAGAGCTCCTTCAGTAAGTGATGCTGTGAAAACTGGACAGGTACATGTAAAACTATGAGACTGGAACACTCCCTAAAACTATACACAACAATAAGCTCGAAATGGATTAAAGACCTAAATGTAAGGCCAGAAACTATCAAACACTTAGAGGAAAACATAGGCAGAATACTCTATGACAGAAATCACAGCAAGATTCTTCTTGACCCACCTCCTAGAGAAATGGAAATAAAAACAAAAATAAACAAATGGGACCGAATGAAACTTCAAAACTTTTGCATAGCAAAGGTTACCATAAACAAGACCAAAAGACAACCCTCAGAATGGGAGAAAATGTTTGCAAATGAAGCAACTGACAAAGGATTAATCTCCAAAATTTACAAGCAGCTCATGCAGCTCAATAACAAAAAAGCAGACAACCCAATGCAAAAATGGGCAGAAGTCCTAAATAGACATTTCTCCAAAGATATACAGATTGCCAACAAACAAATGAAAGAATGCTCAACATCATTAATCATTAGAGAAATGCATTCAAAACTACAATGAGATATCATCTCACTCCAGTCAGAATGGCCATCATCAAAAAATCTAGAAACAATAAATGCTGGAGAGGCTGTGGAGAAAAGGGAACACTCTTGCACTGCTGGTGGGAATGTGAATTGGTAAAGCCACTATGGAGAACAGTATAGAGGTTCCTTAAAAAACTACAAATAGAACTACCATATGACCCAGCAATCCCACTACTGGACATATACCCTGAGAAACCGTAATTCAAAAAGAGCCATGTACCAAAATGTTCATTGCAGCTCTATTTACAATAGCCAGGAGATGGAAACAACCTAAGTGTCCATCATCGGATGAATGGATAAAGAAGATGTGTCACATATATACAATGAAATATTACTCAGCCCTAAAAAAAATGAAATGGAGTTATTTGTAGTGAGGTGGATGGACCTAGAGTCTGTCATACAGAGTGAAGTAAGTCAGAAAGAGAAAGACATATACCGTATACTAACACATATATATGGAATCTAAGAAAAAAAGAAGTGTCGTGAAGGGCCTGGGGGCAAGACAGGAATAAAGACACAAATCTACTAGAGAATGGACTTGAGGATATGGGGAGGGGGAGGGGTAAGCTGTGACAAAGTGAGAGTTGGCATGGACATATATACAGTACCAAACATAAAATAGATAGCTAGTGGGAAGCAGCCGCATAGCACAGGGAGATCAGCTCGGTGCTTTGTGACCACCTGGATGGGTAGGGTAGGGTGGGTGAGAGGGAGGTTGAGGCAAGAGTGAGGAGATATGGGAACATATGTATATGTATAATTTATTCACTTTTTTATACAGCAGAAACTAACACCATTGTGAAGCAGTTATGCTCCAATAGAGATCTAAGAAAAAAAGAAAAAGCATCAAGTCGAATTCAAGAACCAGAGCTCAAGAACCAGACAGTGTCCCCTGAGGGAGCCAAGGAAACACATCACAGCAGTGTAGATCAATGCTTTCAAAGCATGATAGAACCTGCTGGTGAAAAGTGGTGGTAGGTAAGGAAAAGGGACAACAGTGGCTTCAGAGGTGTGGTCTTTAGGGGACAACCCCTTCCTCTCTGCCTCCCTACATCCCTCAGTCTTTTCCCAGAGGCCCTCTTTTTATAAACTGCTAAGGGCAAGCTCATCAGAATCCTGAGATAAAGTGCTAGATTTGTTATGCCAGGGCACTGCTCAGGGCTTTTTATTTTCACAAGGTAACTGATGCTGCCACTAAATTTCACTGTGGGGAAGATGGGAAGAAAAGGAATATCTATTGACAGTCCATAAGGTATTGAGCACTGTTCCAAAGGTTCATGCAAATTCAAGCTTATTTAATCATCACAATGTTTCAGTCATGGAAGTGTTATTGTTCCAGTTTTACAGATGAGGTACCAGAGAGCCGGAAAGGTTAAGTGACTTTCCCAATGTCACACAACTCAGAAGGAGCCAGCCAGGATACAAACCCTGGTCTTTCTGACTCCAAACCCCATGCTTCTCACACTGGATAGCCTTTCCCTAGCATGAAATTCCCTGTGATCTTCTCACCTTTGTAGACATCCCAGGGCTATGCCCTTGTGATTGTCCATACACAGATAACATGGAAATATTGACTGAGTAAATGAATAAATGAAGGGATGGGTTAGTGACAAAATTTAAGACTTGAAGAATGTTGAAGCACATTCTGGTCTTGTGCTTCTCAAACATGCTTTTAGTGTCAGTGAAGGTCCTTACTGGTGCTCCAGGGTTAACCACATTGTCTGCATGGGCAGGTATACAAATGAGTAGGTCCCTGGGTATCCTCATCCCTGACCATTACCTTTCTCCCTCCTAACTTGCCTGTAGTGCTCCACAGGAAAGATGAGACTTCCATAGATAGTGGGGGTTTACTATAAGATCTCTTTGGGGAAATAGTTTTGCCACCAAAAATAATTTTGAAAAACAACAAGTCTAGATTTTCTTCTCCATTTTACAGGTGTTGGAACTGAGTCCCATAAAGGCAAAGTGACTTATCCAAGATCACTGTGTTTTCTTTTGTAGCATAACTAAAACTTAAAACTAGGATTCTTGAAACACTCTTCCTTTTCTCCATGAATTGATACAACTTATTTTCTAAGAATCAGGACAGAAGAATTTAGATTTCTTTATTAAAAAAATTTAAAATGATAACTCATTTTTGAGCATTTACTATGTACAAGTCACTCTGTTAAATAGTTCGCATGTAAACTTTTATTTCAGTACTCATAACAGCCCTATAAAATAGGTACTATTATCTCCATTTTACAGACATAAAACTGAAGTTTAGAAGAATTAGATGACTTTTCCAAGGTCACAGAATCAGGAAGTGTCAGAATTGGGATTTCAATCTAGGATGTCTGATTCTAGTTTCCACACTCTTAATAATGTTGTCTTATTGTAAATGTCTATATTACAGGGGTTTTCATACTACAACTCATGGGTCAAATCTGGTCTGCTGCTTGTTTTTGTAAATTAGCTTTTATTGGAATATAGATATACCCCGTATGCTACAATGGCTTATTTTAAACCTTATGACAGACAGAGACTGTATGTTCTGCACATAAAATATTTACTAACTGGCCTTTGACTGAAATAGTTTACCATCCTAGTCTATAGGTATCAATTTAAACCATTTTTAGGTGATCCTTGAGGAAAGGCTCTAGAAATATGCCCAGGATTTGCAGAAGTAGGCTCTGTGTGCCCTTTCAGTGAATTACTGAATGAATAATACAGGCTCAGAAACCTAGCCTAGCTGGCCTCCTGCAGTCTTCACTGTGTTGACTCAAGTGTGTCCATAAGACCTGTTTATTGTTGTCTTTTGTGAGTCAGAACACAGTCCTTATCCCTACCCCTCCCTGTCATAAATGCCTTTAAGCCTGGACTTGGATCCCAGCTTAATGGGTTTGGGCTCCACATTCCCACTCTAACTTCAAGGTCTACATCTGTGCTAAGTTGGGGGAGAGAGAGATCCCCCAGGGGTTGCTGTGGCCTGATCCAGCTTCCCTTGATCACTGATAATTTCTGAAGGAGCTGAAGAAATGTGCTTCCTGCCTTCTCCCTATTGGTGCTTCTACTTGGGTTTGCCTAGGGTGCAGTCTGTGGGGGAAGCTCCTAAATGTCTAGGCACCTTTAAGCACCTCCACTGGTTTATGACCCAGACTTTGCCCCACTGGCTCAGTCTTTGAAACTCCTCCTCCCTGGACCCTGCTCCAGACACTTTAAATCCAGGAGAGAAAAATGTGTTGAGACTGCCTGGGGAACAACATCTGCTCCTAGCCAAGATTACTTCATCACAAAGTAAGGATACTAGGTGGTGGAACTGCCATCATACCTTTCTCCTTTCTATACTTGGTTCTGGTGGGTAGATGCAGTCCTTTCTAAATAGGCATGGAGTTCTCTACCTTTTCTCCACAAATTACTCTGCACCCATTCTTTTCTTCCACTTTGCATCTTTAAAACCTTTTTTCTTCTACTCTTAATATCAAGAATGTGCCTTCTTCATGGAATCCTAGATATGTAAATTTATAGAGCTGAGAGGGTCCTTATCTAGTTTAAGGCCCTCATTGTACAAATGGAAAGACTGAGTCCCAAAGAAGAGAAGGGCCTGAGCCAATGCCGCATAGCTGATTACTGCAAGAGCAAGCTGGGGTTGGAACCTAGGTCACTTGACTCAGACAAGTGATTTTTAATTACCATCTCTTTCTAACAGGAACAAAGATGTCCTCTGGTTTTAAACAAATCCAGACTCTAGCTTCATCCAGAAATTTTGGGCCCCGTTTTGCTATTTTTGTTAGCTCTTTTTTTTTAATTTAATATTTCCAATTCTTCTGGGTCTTCTTAGTTTTTAGGATGTTGACCTATGTTAATCCAGGCTATCTTGTAGCTACATCCGGTCTCCTCGATGGAAAATGTGAGTAATACAGCCCTGGGGTTTCACTCTAGGAGCTGCTAAAAACGGCAGAGGTAGAGTTAATGTACATTTTTAAAAATCTAGCGGTGACTGGTGGACAGCAGGCACTCAATAACTGTGAAGTCACTTCCTTCATTGCAAAAGGGCTCTCTGTGTCTCTCCCTGAAGTAGCACAGTGTGGTAGTGTGGTGGCTAAGAGTCTAGACAGACCCAGTAAAATTCACCCCCCTTTTACTTCTTAATTGTTTGACTTTGAACTCTTACTTTCTCTCGCAGAGCCTGCTTTTCTTCAGCTGTAAAATAAGGAGAATTAGCATACTCATTTCACAGAATAATTGTGAAACTTAAATGAGAGAATGCATGAAAAGTGGTTAACATAGGGACTGGCATGTAGAAAGCTCTTTGTTTTATTACCAGTTTTATTTTTCTGTATTACCAAGCAACCATGGCCTCAGAATGTTAGGAGGGCTGATAACTGTACTTCACAACAAGGGAAAATGTTGATGGAGATGGGGGATCTTTTCACATCTTGTAACCCTTGCAGAGGGCCCTATTTCTTAAATGAGGCTGTTGGAATCCTCCTGTGAGCTTTGACTGGCTACACCGACAGCGCATTTCCTCCCCCCTCTCAGCAAATACCAACCAGCAAGCTGAGATAAGAGAAGTGCAGCCCACCCTCTTGTAATTCCTCTGGAGATCCTAACCGGGATTTGGAAAACACCGGATATGGTCAAATAACCATCCCGGGTTTTGTACCAAACCAGACCCGGAACAAGACATTCCAGCAGTTTAGTTTCTGGAAAAGAGGTCACCCAGAACTGCCCCAGCCTCCATTCACCCCTCCCCAGTAACACCAGCCAAATTGGAGCTCCAGATTTTATTTATAAGAAAGGCTCTGTAACCCAGGATACATACTGAGCAGGGCTGGCAGACTCATGCTGGTGTGTGCAGCTTAGCATCACTAGGCCACTGACATGACTATGGAAGTGTTTTCTGCAGCAAAGGTAAGCTTTTTTCCCTCTCTTTCCAAACCCTACCTTGCCTCCCTTTCTTTGAAAAAACATTTATTCAGCTTGGTTTAGGGGAATCCTGGGCCACTAGAAGAGAAAGTCAGTGGCAGTCAAGTTGGAGGAAGCATGGCTTGGTGTGCAGGAAAGTTAAAGTGGACAATACACTCTCTTTGTTCCTCTCACCAAAGTGGTCAGGACCACACTGGCTCAGCTGTTTCAGAGACGATCCTGGAGTTGTAGAGAGTAGTTAATTTTCCTGTTGAAATAGTGTGCTCATTTTCTGTCTCACAGTTTGTGGGGTTTATTGAGGTAATGGATCTGAGGACTACATAAATGGGAAACTCAAACACTTAAAAATTATCATTTAGTTTCATACTTTGAGATCCAGATTGGCAATGTGTAAGGCAATAAATTATAGCTGAACTAAGCTATCAGCTTAAAATCTGAATTACTTCTCACACTTAATGCCTAAGTAGAAGAAATATTTTAGAAAATATGCGTTCAAATTCTGGTTTTGCCAGTAACTCGCTGCTTGACTTTGAGCAAGCCCCTTCAACTCTCTGGTCTCAGTTTTCTATATGTCACATCAGGGGTTGAAAAAATATAGTTTCTAAAGGTCTCTACGGATGTATGTATCTAAAGTACATTAAGTTTTATATTGAGCATCTACTGTATTCTAAGCCCTTTGCTAGGGGCTCGTATATCCATTATTTTGTTTGAGCCACAAAACAATCTTGTGAAATAAATATTATCCCCAATTTTGGGTGAGAAAACTGAGGCTCAAATAGGTGAAAGTGACTTGTGGAAAGGTCACGTAGCTATTACAGGCAAGAAAGAGAATTTGAATCCAGGTCTTCTAGTTTCAAATCAGTATACTTTCTATTATACCACAACTGGAGTGTGAGGAAATAAAGAAACCCCTTAATACAACTGTAAATATGTAGTGAAATCATATTGTCCCAGGAACAGTATGGTGATAATATACTGGACATGATTGCCAGTCTAGAGGATCTTAGGTTCTAATACTAGCTCTCAGGACTTCAGGTGAGTCTCTTCCTCTGTGGGCCTCCATTTTCCCATCTCTGACATACTAAGGTACAGTGATAATGATTAAAAAAATAATATAAATTGTACTTGTACTACTCTTTTGAGACTTTAAACACTCTCCCCATTTTCCCTTGCAGTAAAGTCTCATACCCAATGAAGGTGAGAAAGTCCCCTATTTTGAGTCAGAAGATAAAGAAAAAGCCACACGGCATTAAGAAAGTGAAAGACCAAAAGGTCAATCTTGATGAAGGGTCTATTAGTAAGACTTCTGAAATTGGAGATGAAACCTCAAGGATAGCTCAGCATTTCTGTGTCCAGCTGAATGATCCTTTGTCTAGGATGAGAGTGTCCAGGCCAGTCTATTCAAACTCAGAGAGAAAAGAGCATTGTCTCATTAAAGGAACAACTTGAAAATTCTAGGGAAAACAGTGATGCAAACTGTCATGGATGATGGAGACCAGGCCCAGGTAACATTGGGATGCCAGGAGAGGAAGTTTTGACTAGCCTCAGTGTACACTGACTAAACTATGTCTAATTAGAAGTATCCCAGAAATCCCTTCTCTCTCTCTCTTTCTCTCTCCTCCTTTGAGCACCTCTTCCTTTTGCCCTCGTTTTTACTTTCCTCCAGGACTCTTGCCCACCTTACTTCATTTCTCCTTTTACCTTTACCTTTTATTTTTCCTCCTCAGTCTGGCCTTTCTATAAGACCTCCTCCTGTGGGCTCAGCTGAGAAAAAATAGCCCTGTCCCAGTGAAAAGTTTATGTAGGGCTTTCAAATCCTTCATCTAATTTTATCTTCATAACAAACTAATAAGGAGTCCAAAGCAGAGATTATCTCCATTTAAGAGATGAGGAGATCAAGGCTCAAGAAACTAGGTGACATGTTCCATGTCATAGAACTAATAAATGATGAATTCAGAACTAGAATCTATTTTTCTAGAGTCTAAAGGCTCTCAATTTTACCATGAAATATCCAAGTCATTCTAAAAGAATGTTATGGGCTTTCCCTTTCTTCTGTTTTATAATGATTAACAAAGTTAAAAAAAAACAATAAAAGTAGCAACAACAAATGCAGCTTTGGGAAATGGGAAGTTAGTGACTAGAAGAAATGAAAACTTATACTTATCAGATACCTACTAAGTCCTTGGTGCTATTTCTTTCAAACGCAGCTGAAAACCATACTCAAACCTAAGTCTATCTGACTCAAAAGTTCTGTTTCTTTTCATATATCATTTTCCTTGCAAAGAAATTAATCTCAGCCATATACATGTGCCTATATGCTTACAATGTGCTATTGTATAAAGAAACTTATGAGTGTGTATGTGTTATGGCTATCCATAAAATGTTAAAGCTTTGTTATTCTGGCAATTTTCATTTCTAAAGCTATTTCCTTGTCTGTAATAATCGTAGCCACTAATACTTTTTGATCTCTTGTTCACTTGAGTACTTATTTGTGTTCTATTCATTTACAGATCTTAATTCATTTAATCCTCACAACTACTCTGAGATGTAGCAAATAATATTAATTCAATTTCAAAGATGAAGACACTATGGCTTGAGAAGTGAAGCAGTTTATCAAGTCACAGAGCTATGAAAAGTGAAGCCAGGATTTGTTTAGGCAGTCTGATTCTAAAGCCTGTGTCCTCAATGCAAAAGGGAAGAAAATCCTTATCTCACAAGAATGTGAGAATTAAATAATATGGAAGATATGAAAAACATAGTGTACAGTGGAAAGTGCTAGGCAAATGCTAAGTTGCATTTTTTCCCAGGTTCTATTGTTTAGTCCCTTTGATCATTAGTCACTCTTTGAATGCTTTTTTCATTTACTGCTGAAGTTCTATACCAGTCTCTTCTGGGAATATTTCCAAGTTAACCATGTGCTTCTTCAATTGTGGAATTCTTACCTGGGACAGTTTTCTCTCTATGTGAGTTTAAGGCACAACAGCCTTGCTGACACCTCTTTGATAAGGAAGCTTGAAGGAGGTGCATGTTGCATTCAGATTCGCATTGAATCAAGGACACTCCCTCCTTGCTGAGGACATGCTATTTGTGTATCCATATGTGGTACTATATGTTGGTGCATGTGAATGCACCTGTATTTCATCAGTGAATATGAGAGCTAGAAAGACTCTATGAGAGCTTTTTATATAAAACATTTTTGTAGTTCTTTTTGCATTTCATTATATTCCCGAAGATCCATGACCCCCAAAAGTAAGTTATAGTCCAGCTCTATTATATTATAGATGAGAAAACTCGGGCTCACTGAGGTCACTCTTTGAATCCGTGGCGAACTTGACTAAAGTCAGCTGGTGGGAAAATGTATGTCTATGTTGTTTTATATCACTTTAGCAGTAGCTGTTTACGTTACACCTACAGGGCCCCCATCACCATATCTGCCAGTAGATACACAAAGACCTCTAAGATGTGACATGCATGCTTAAGGAGTTTATAGTCCAATCTGGTAAATAAAGACAGTTCATGAGGCAGCTTATGAGACAAAGATAATAATAATACAAAGTTTGACTTCATGTATTTGGGTGTTATAGAGAGTAAATAGTTATTCTGAGGACAGTGATATGGAGATGCTAGAGGGGGCCTTTTGGAGCAGTTAGGATTTAAGTTAGTCCTTAGAGTTGAAATATAGAACATAAGATGTGTGGGAGACAGTAAGTATAAATTAACAAACTGTCACCAAGAGGGAGAAGAAGAAGAAAAACAACATTTACTGTCTGTTATGTTCTAAACACTAATTGTACTGGGACCTTTTCATGTAAGTTTTCTAATTTACTTCTCCAAGGCTTATATTATTAGCTATATTTTATAGATAAGAAAACAGGTCCAGAGTGGCTAAATATCACCCAAGGCTACACAATTGGTCAGTAGGAAAGCCAGGTTTTAGGAAGAGGAATCCAAGAACAGGTCCTCCCACATATCAAGGGCTTTCTTCCAAATGTCATATGAAGACTGGGGATTACACACTTGGGCCACTACTTTGTGTGGAAGGGTCTGAGAATATGTAGGGAAATCTATAGTTCTATTTATCAATCAGGGTAAATATCTGGGGATTTCCTATCCACGTGTGAGTCTGTGCATATTTTTGATTTTCTATTTTTGATTAATTGTCCCTAATATCATGTGCTTAATTTGAGGATTTAGTGAAATAATTTATATATATTAAAAAAAGTGAGCATCATATTCAGTGTGTAGTAATTTCTCCATGAATGATAGTTACCATCATTATTATCATCATCATGAATTATATGGATTAGATGTATCTCTGCCCATATGAATATATGTGTCTGTTTCTGGAAGTGATCATAACTACATATGATTGCATGTTTCAGAGTGTATGGAGTTTTCTCAGATATAACTATAGCTATAGGCATATAAAAGCATATCTTGGAGATATTGTGGGTTTGGTTCCAAACTACTGCAATAAAGTTGATATTGTAATAAATCTTCACACAATTTTTTTGGTTTCCTAGTGCATGTAAAAGTTATCTTTATATTATAATGTAGTCGATTAAGTGTGTAATAGTATTACATCTTTAAAAATATACATACCTGAATTTTAAAATGTTTTATTGCTAAAAAGTGCTAAACATCATCTGACAATACAGAATTGCCACAAACTTTCAATTTGTAAAAGAACCACAATGTCTGTGAAGTGAAATAAAGTGAGTCACAATAAAACAAGATATGTCTGTACATGTTTTCTGAGTGTGCAAGTATATTTTGTGAAAAGTAGTATAGTATGGTAATTAAGAACGTGTATATCTGAAACTAACATAATATAGTAAGTCACCTATACTTCAATTGAAAAATAAAACAAAAACAAAAACATAGTCTTTGGACCCATACTTCCTTGAGCTCACAGCCTAACTCTACTGATTGTTAACTAGGTAAACTTGGACAAATTATCTTATACTTCTGTTCTGCAGTTTCTCCTTCTATAATATGAGGATAATAATGGCATCTGCTTCATAGTGTTGCTGTGAGGATTGAATGATTTAATCTGTAAAGCACTTAGAACAATGTCTGACATGTCATGCACACACTATAAATATTGATTGTTATTATTTTTTTAATTGAAGCATAGTTGATTTACAATGTTGTGTTTGTTTCTGGTGTACAGTAAAGTGATTCAGATATATATATATATATATATATATATATATATATATATATATATATTACTTTTTCAGATTCTTTTCCATTGTAGGTTATTATTATCATTATTATTTTGAAAGTGACTAAGGTTGGGTGTGACACTGTGGTTCTAATGTGGATGAAAGTGTCTGCATCTCTGCTTTTAGATAAGACTGCATGTGTCTATGTATATGCAAGTGTATGTATATTTGTGTTTATGTTACATCACCTGTGTTTCTGCGATTGACTGTAGTTGTGTATAGTATGACTGAGTGCTTCATATCAGTGCCAAAATGTCTAACTGCCTGGCTGATGTAACAGAATGAAAGGTTAGAAGCTTAGTTCTAACTCTGACTCAAAATTGGACACATTAAATGGATTTGTGCATGGCAGAGAACCAGCAGAGAACATTTCTTCTGATAAATGTGCTAAGTTCACAGCTCAGTGTATTTTCACACACTGAACGTACCTATGTAACCAGTAAATAAATCAAGAAACAGAACGTTTCCTAGAAGCCTTCCTCCTCTGCCTTACTCGTCACTGATCCCTACCTTAAGAGAAAACATCCTGGTTTCTAACAGCATAGATTAGTTTTGCCTGATTTTGTACTTTATAAAAATGAAATCATATAATGTGTACCCTTTGTGTCTGGTTTCTTTCTGCACCATTGTATTTGTGAGAGGCATCCATATTTTCATGTATAGTGTTAGTTTGCTCATTATCGTTGCTATATAGAATTCCATTATATGAATAAAATATCATCTATTCATCTATTATAGTGTTCATGGACATATTGACAGTTTCCATTTTGGGTCTATGAAAATTCTAATAAATGTATTTTGGTGAATTCTCATTTGTTTTTAAACACAGTTCATAGAGGATGGAAAGTGGCAATGATGGAAACAGAGACACAGGGAGAATTAGTGACCTGATTTGGGTACCGAGTGAGTCAGTGGCTCAGTCGGGCTACTGATGCCTGTTTCCTAATTTTTGGGCCAGAGTATATTCTTCTTTCTACATTGCTGAAGAGAATGGATCCAGATTTCTCTTCTGAAGAAAGTGATACACAACTGTCAGTACAAGTGATTTTTAACTTTGCCCTCCAAAGTCCAATATGTAGAGATCCTTGAACACTTGTTGAAAGGAAACTGGTAAGGCAGAGATTCTAGGGTAATAGGTTTTTGTTTTCTCAGTCACTCAGTCTGGCTCTTGCCTCTTTACTTTTTCAGACACATGCAAATCCCCTTTGTTCTCTTTCTTCTATACCGGCAGCTATTCATTTGCCTGTTTCCCAGAGTAATGTGGGCCATGGAGCCAGGCCATCTTCTATGGTCTCTGCTGTTCGTGCAACCCTTGTGGCCCCGACTGACTGATGGGGCCACTAGAGTCTACTATCTGGGCATCCAGGACGTGCAGTGGAACTATGCTCCTAAGGGAAGGAATGTCATCACGAACCAGCCTCTGGACAGTGACACGTAGGTTTAATCTCTTGTGGAATTAGAGATGGAGTTAGGGAGGGGCACTCTTGAGGTCAATAGGTAGCTCTTGAAGACCTTTCCCCAGGGAGTGGTTGCAGCCAGCTCATGATCTCTCTGGGCCATAAACCCAGTTATACATTTCCTGAGAAGACGACTAGTTGACTCAGGAGCCAGTATCCCATATGAAGTTCACTTTTCCACAGTGAGGCGCCTAAGTATTTTTAGGGTCCTAAAGGTCATTCCATATTGCCTTGAT
>RJWK010058436.1:0-13859 GCA_004363435.1 Platanista minor | reverse complement strand
CCTGTATGCAGAGAATTATAAGACACTGTTGAAAGAAATTAAAGATGATACTAATAGATGGAGAGATATACCATGTTCTTGGATTGGAAGAATCAACATTGTGAAAATGACTCTACTACCCAAAGCAATCTACAGATTCAATGCAATCCCTATCAAACTACCACTGGCATTTTTCACAGAACTAGAACAAAAAATTTCATAACTTGTATGGAAACACAAAAGACCCCGAATAGCAAAAGCAATCTTGAGAATGAAAAACGGAGCTGGAGGAATCAGGCTCCCTGATTTCAGACTGTACTACAAAGCTACAGTAATCAAGACAGTAGGGTACTGGCACAAAAACAGAAATATAGATCAATGGAACAGGATAGAAAGCCCAGAGATAAACCCACACACATACGGTCACCTTATCTTTGTTAAAGGAGGCAGGAATGTACAGTGGAGAAAGGACAGCCTCTTCAATAAGTGGTGCTGGGAAAACTGGACAGGTACATGTAAAAGTATGCAACTAGAACACTCCCTAACACCATACACAAAAATAAGCTCAAAATGGATTAAAGACCTAAATGTAAGGCCAGAAACTATCAAACTCTTAGAGGAAAACATAGGCAGAACACTCTATGACATAAATCACAGCAAGATTCTTTTTGATCCTCCTCCTAGAGGAATGGAAAGAAAAACAAAAATAAACAAATGGGACCTAATGAAACTTCTAAGCTTTTGCACAGCAAAGGAAACCATAAAGAGGACCAAAAGACAACCCTCAGAATGGGAGAAAATATTTGCAAATGAAGCAACTGACAAAGGATTAATCTCCAAAATTTACAAGCAGCTCATGCAGCTCAATAACAAAAAAACAAACAATCCAATCCAAAAATGGGCAGAAGACCTAAATAGACATTTCTCCAAAGAAGATATACAGACTGCCAACAAACACATGAAAGAATGCTCAACATCATTAATCATTAGAGAAATGCAAATCAAAACTACTGTGAGATATCATCTCACACCGGTCAGAATGGCCATCATCAAAAAATCTAGAAGCAATAAATGCTGGAGAGGCTGTGGAGAAAAGGGAACACTCTTGCACTGCTGGTGGGAATGTGAATTGGTACAACCACTATGGAGAACAGTATGGAGGTTTCTTAAAAAACTACAAATAGAACTACCATATGACTCAGCAATCCCACTACTGAGCATATACCCTGAGAAAATCATAATTCAAAAAGAATCATGTACCAAAATGTTCATTGCAGCTCTATTTACAATAGCCAGGAGATGGAAACAACTTAAGCGTCCATCATCGGATGAATGGATAAAGAAGATGTGGCACATATATACAATGGAATATTATTCAGCCATAAAAAGAAACGAAATGGAGTTATTTGTAGTGAGGCGGATGGACCTAGACTCTGTCATACAGAGTGAAGTAAGTCAGAAAGAGAAAGACAAATACCATATGCTAACACATATATATGGAATCTAAGAAAAAAAGTAATGTGAAGAACCTAGGGACAGGATGGGAATAAACATGCAGACCTACTGGAGAAAGAACTTGCGGATATGGGGAGGGGGAGGGGTAAGCTGTGGTAAAGTGAGAGAGTGGCATGGACATCTATACATTACCAAACGTAAAATAGATTGCTAGTGGGAAGCAGCCGCATAGCACAGGGAGATAAGCTCGGTGCTTTGTGACCACCTGGATGGGTGGGATAGGGAGGGTGAGAGGGAGGGAGACGCAAGAGGGAGGAGATATGGGAACATATGTATATGTATAATTGATTTACTTTGTTATAAAGCAGAAACTAACACCATTGTAAAACAATTATACTCCAATAAAGACGTAAAAAAAAATTTTAAAATACATAAATAAATAAATTGGAAAAAAAAAGGCAGGGCTTCCCTTGTGGCGCAGTGGTTGAGAGTCCGCCTGCTGATGCAGGGGACACGGGTTCGTGCCCCGCTCTGGGAATATCCCACATGCCATGGAGCGGCTGGTCGCTTGAACCATGGCCGCTGAGCCTGTGCGTCTGGAGCCTGTGCTCCACAACGGGAGAGGCCACAACAATGAGAGGCCTGTGTACTATAAAAAACAAAGAAAACAAAAAAAACAAACAAAAAAAACCATGAAATGATGGGAGAAAAGACTGAGTGCTGTTGGAGTCTTGAGAAGGTGAGACCAGCCAGCTTGGACAGGGAGTACACGTCTGCCAGCACAAGCTAAGTTATGCTGCAGCAACATACAACCCCTATATCTTTTTTGTTGTTTTTTTTCGATACGCCGGCCTCTCACTGTTGCGGCCTCTTCTGTTGCAGAGCACAGGCTCTGGATGCGCAGGCTCTGCAGCCATGGCTCACGGGCCCAGCCGCTCTGCGGCATGTGGGATCTTCCCAGACTGGGGTAAGAACCTGTGTCCCCTGCATTGGCAGGCAGACTCTCAACCACTGGGTCACCAGGGAAGCCCTCTATATCTTTTTTAAAAGAAAATTTTATTGAAATTTAGTTGATTTACAATGTTGTGTTAATTTCTGCTATACAACAAAATGATTCAGTTTTGCATCTATAGATTCTTTTTCATATTATTTTCCATTATGGTCTAATCACAGGATATTGAATATAGTTTCCTGTGATATGCAGTAGGATCTTGGTGTTTATCTAGACTATATGTAATAGTTTGCATCTGCTAATCCCAAACTCCCAGTCCATCCCTCCCCCACCCCCACCCCCTTGGCAACCACAAGTTTGTTCTCTATGTCTATGAGTCTGTTTCTGTTTCATAGATAAGTTCATTTGTGTCATATTTTAGAGTCCTCATATAAGTGATATCATATGGTATTTGTCTTTCTCTTTATGACTTACTTCACTTAGTATGATAATCTCTAGGTCCATCCATGTTGCTGCAAATGGCATTATTTCATTCTTTTTTATGGCTGAGTAATACTCCATTGTATGTATATACCACATCTTCTTTATCCAGTCATCTGTCAAATGGACATTTAGGTTGTTTCCATGTCTTGGCTATTGTAAACAGTGCTGCTATGAACATAGTGGTGCATGAATTTTTTCAAATTATAGTTTTGTCTGGATATATGCCCAGGAGTGGGATTGCTGGATCATATGGCAGCTCTATTTTTAGTTTTTTTTGAGGAGCCTCCATACTGTTCTCCATAGTGACTGCCCCAATTTACATTCCCACCAACAGTGTAGGAGGGTTCTCTTTTCTCTGCACCCCCTCTAGCATCTATTATTTGTAGACTTTTTAATGATGGCCATTCTGACCAATGTGAGGTGGTTCCTCATTGTGGTTTTGATTTGCATTTCTCTAATAATTAGCGATGTTGAGCATCTTTTCATGTGTCTCTTGGCCATCTGTATGCCTTCTTTGGAGAAATGTCTATTTAGGTCTTCTGCCCACTTTTCCATTGGGTAAACAACCCCTATATCTTAGTGGCTTAAAACAAAGGTTTCCTTCTCCACTGTAGGTTAGCAGGGTTGTCATTACCATTCTTACTCTGGGATCCATGTTAACAGAGCAACTGCTATCTGGAATGATGCTGGTTGCCATGCCACAGGGAGAGAAAGATGCTGGAGGGCCTCACACAGCAAGCAGATGCTCAGGTACAGAATGGACAGGTGTTATTCTTGCTTATGACCCATTGGCCAGAATTAGTCACACGACCTCAAACACAAGAGGTCTGGAAATGCAATCCTATAATGTGACTGGTGTGTGGAAAAATGAAATATCTGATGAACGGCATTCATGACTGCCACAGAATGCTGGAAATACTTCACAGAGGAGGAGAACCTTGAGATGGGACTTGAAGAAAAAGCAGGCAATGAGGCAGAGCACAGAGAAGGATGTTCCAGGTTCACAGGCTTCCTGGAGACCTACAGATGTCAGGCATATGCTCCAGGAAAGCTGAGGACGTGGCAGAGTCAGAGCCCAGGGTGGTGGGCACTGGAGGGAGCTGAGGGTGAGGTGGCCTCCCTAGGAAGCTTCTTGTGAGGCTTGCTTGGAAGTTAAGAATTTATCCTCCAGCAATGTGCAGGGAGCAGGCACTTTTCAGCAGCACAGTGCTGGGGATGCTCAAAACAGAAATCTTCCGGAGGGTTTGGGGAGAGCTATATTGGGCACTCAGCTTCCCAGGCAAAGGCCTGCAGTCAGCTGGCCTCAGCCGTCATTGTCTTTGTTTCCCTGGATAATGCTTTTTATAACTCTGTAATCTCCAGCACTTGCTTTCATTTTAAAGATTTTAAAAAATCCACTGCTGTGACTGGGGTGCAGTTAGACTGCCTGAGCTGGGACTAGAGGGGGCGATGTGACTTGACGAAAAAACTCCTGAGGACAAATGTCTCTGTAAAGTATGTACAGCTGCGTTTTCAAGGTGCCATCTCCCAACTCTCTAGGTAATTCCCATCAACATAAAGGGAGGAGGCTGGACAGGAGGGACCTGTGAAAGACATTGCAAAGTTGGAAGGGCTCAGCCTACAATGCCTTTGTCAATGTGGAGGCTTTGTGTTGTGACAAATGTGTGTTCACAGATGGCGCCCTCTACTGGGGGAACCGTAATCATCCTCCCTGTCTCCTGCTCCCACAGATAAGAGAGGACTTCATTCCTAGATCCCAAGAGGGGTAAGAATTGGAGAAAGCACTCACTCTTGGTTTCTCTCTGCGCTACATCAGCGTGCTCCCTCTGGGAACTGTATCCTTTCTGTTGGTGAGCTTGACACCCCCTGACCACACTGACTAGGGAGCAGAGCTTCTGCATCACACAGCAGTGCAGATCTCTCTCTCCTCCCATGAACTCTCACACAGACACAGCCTGCCTCAAAGATAAGCAAGGAAAGCTAGGGTCCCCTCTCTTCTTCCTCCATGCCGACAGCTCAGCACAGCAGGTCTATCCCTCAAGGAATGCCATCTTTCATTCTGGAACCAGATGGAGAAGTCAGATGGGTCCTATGATGGGGACCTGGCTATTTTCAATTCACAGGATAGGGAGATGGACCTTTCATTTTGACCTCAGGTCCAAGCCATCTTCTCCAATGCCATTGCTACAAGAAAGCCCCAGATGAAGCTGACAATTGGCTCTCCTTTTGGCAATTTGTGTCCCTTTTCTAGAATTCAGAGGGAGGAAGGTGAGCTGTCAGCACTTTTAATCACCAACATGCAGTTTAACAAGTTTCCTGAGGCCTGCGAGCCACAGGATTCAGTCTTTTCTACATGGACCCTGGTGACACTGACCATGATTATGGTAAGAGGGTCTCAGGACTGAAGACAAGAAACATCAGATTTGTGCTTTATAGTGGACCCTCTGTCAGGGTGTGAAGGATGGGTTGGAGGAGGAGAGTTGGAGGCGGGAGCCTGGTTAGAAGACTATGGCAGTAATCGAAGTCAGAAGTGATGCCTGGAAAAAGTGCGTATCCATCAGCGTTCAACAAGATACATAGAACCAGTAGGAGATATGCATGAAGAGATGCATTGTGAGGAACTGGCCTATGTGATTGTGGAGGCTTCCTAGGCAAGTCCGGAACCCACAGAGCAGAGCATTGGGAAGGACTAGCTGAGCTCTCAGGCACCGGGTGAAGCTGCTGCCCACAGGTAGACTTTCTTCTTCCTCGGGGAAGCCTTGACTGCTCTTAAGGGCTTTCAACTGATTAAGCCAGGACCACCCAGATTATTAAGGGTAATCTCTTACTGCTAGTCAACTGATTATGGACTCGTATCACATCTACAAAATACCTTCAAACAACACCTCAGTTAGTGTTTGATGGACTAACCGGGGACTGTAGTCTAGTCAAATTGACACATAAAACTGGCCATTCTCTAAGGGCTTTGTGTATTTTCCTTATACCAGAGACTGATATTTTAGAAGACTCGCCAGAGAAGCTTGCACAGGCCTTGGCTTTGCCTTGTTGGTGACCACAATACATAACAAGCTCTAGAACTGGCTTTTTATCAATTGCCACCTGAAATAAGGAAGAGCCTGGTTGAGGGAGCATAAACGGCTGTTACGAATTTCCCCAGAAGTTCCAGTAGAAGGATTTATGTAGTGTCCAGGCAGAAACCCCAAAGAACTGAGCTCCGTGTTGCTTCCAGTGTAACATGGGGATCCTGATACTTACTTCAGAGGGTGTTTTTGAGGATTAGATGAGCTGGCAATGACCTGTAAGCTGTAATGCTTTGTACGGATATATCGGAGTTTCTCTCATACAGACTATGAAACAGCTTATAAGTACCAGCCTCCAGTTCTAAATGTCTTCACTGACAAAACTGGTGCTCCTCACCTATTACCAATCATCTGTAGTTGTGTTAAGATGCCAGATTCCAACAACATAACAACAGAGTTCAACTTTGAAAGGCACAATGTGGTATTCTAGAAAGTTAGGTGAAACTACTTCAAGAAATGTGGGAGAAATGACATTTGTGTGACTTGTTTTGTACGTAATTTTGGAAAATTACTTACTTATCGTCTTACATCTAAATGAAATGTCGCTTCCTGGTGGAGGGCTGCCCTGATGTCCCAGGCCTGGTTATGTGCTTCACCTGAGGATGACCCCTGATGATGGACGTCCAAACATGGATGTGGTCGTTTGCTGCCTGCCTCTTCCACCCACCACCTACCCTTCACCTCCAGGCTTCACACTCATCCGACATCCATATTCCTGCCTGTTTGGAGCCCCACACCCTTTGGTGAAGGGTGTCTGGGAACCTGTTCCCATCATGCCTCATGTCTGTTGTCCCTGAGGAACGGAGCCCCTGGTACCCAAGGTGACATCGAACTGCGTCTCCTTCCCTCCTGTGTGTGGTCTTTCATGTTTTAGGTACTGTGCTGAATGCTTAACATAGATTATTTCAGTTTTTCTTTAATACAATACTGATAGCAACTGATGTGCTATTTATCTACGGCCTTCTACGTTTCAGGCACTTTTCTAAAAATTTGGCATATATCAATTTATGTAATCCTCATGACAACTCTACGAATAGGTACTAGTATCATCTCCATTGTACAGATGGTAAAACTGAGTGTAAAGGACTTGCTCAAAGTCATACAAATTGGTAAGTCACAGTCAAATTCATCTGACATCACAGCTGGTGTTCTTAACCACTACTCTGTATTAATTCTATGAAAACAGACTAGAAGTTCCTGTTTCTATTTCTGTTTCCTCTTTCTATTTTTGCCACCTCCAGCTCCCCAAACACATGCATGTGCACGCATACACAGACACACACACACACACACACACCTCCAGACAAACACTCAGGCCCCTAAGATATAGATATTATTGTTAGTTTGGACTTCAGGGTAACTTAGACTTTGCAGTCTGGCCTCCTGAGCCTCCTTATCTCCTGTTACCATCTTAGCCCCACTCTCCACTCCATCAACCCTTCACGAGCCGCAGAATCTCGGTAACTCCTACAGCCAAGTGCACATGCCCTGTGATGGCCAGTCCAGGCTTCTTTCACTCCTTTATACCACTGCTCTGTTTTTATCTGTCTCTGTCTCTTCCCTGGTCTGTGAACTCCTCTAGGGCAGAGATTGCATCTTATTCATCTTCTTCTCTTCAGATCCTGCCTCAAAGGAAGTAATGGAAAAGTGAGTAGATCTGTAGCCTTCATTGGAAAACCTCATCTTTGGAGCAGGGTGGAAATAGGATTAGAGGGGGCTGGATGAACCTCCACAGTTTCTGGCTGAGTGGAGAGCAGCAGTCGCGTTTCCACTGACAGCCGGAGGGGCTTAAGGGGCTGAGGAGTCACATTAGGACTCTGGATCTGCCCAGAGCCAAGGGAGCGATGAAATGTTTCTGCCAGGGCCCACCCCCTGCTTCTGTCCAAGTATCACTGTCCCGATTTCTCTGCCATTTGCATTTATTGAAATTCACTATTCTTTCCAAGGAAAGAATGACAAAAATACAAACAGCACCACCTTAAATAGGTTGGAGGAAGAAAACAAGGGAAGGAGAACCAAAAGGAGGAGGGAGAGGGGGTAAAAGGGAAGGAAAGAGGGGAGAGAGAAGATGGGGAAGCAGCAAACACAGGGAGGAGAGAATATTTCAGGACAGACTGAAGCTCCATGGCATGGCTGTTCAGACCAACAATCACAGGTTAGTGGGTTCTAATCACATCTCCACCATCTGCCTCCAGAGTCTCAGTTTTGCCTCCTGTAAAATGGGCAGTAAGAAACTCCTCCTCCACCCCCACTCTATACTCTGCCATGAAGGACTTAGGTATGATCTCAAGAATGTGATGAGTCCCTGAGACCTCCCTCTCTTCCCAAGAATGTCACAGATTTTGTCAAGTTGCCAGATTCAAGAGCTTTGAACTGAGATGGAGAACACCCCCACCAGACTTCCAGGGGGCTGTGGAAGGCAGATCAGCTTCATGCTGCTCTTGGTTTGAGAAGTAATTGGAACATAGCTCTTTGGACCTCACTTCCCAGGGGTCTGCAAGAAAGGGTGAAGGTCTCTTGGCGGGAGCAGCAGCTTTGAAAGAAAGCAGGGCTTGAGGGGATGCAACAGAGCATTTTGGTCTCTTAAAAATTATTGAGGAACCCAAAGAAATTTTGTTTATGTGTGGCGGGTGTATGGATATTTACCATGTTAGAAATTCAAACTGAGAATATTTTAAGACATGAGAACACACAAGTACACACTCCATCAGCCCTCAGAAGGGTGACATCATCAGACATTATGTGGACACTGGAGAACCCCACTGTACACTTCAGAGGGAGTGCCAGTGGAAAGGCAAATGACATCTTAGTGTGGTTAGGAAAAGAGTTTTGATCTCCCAGATAGCCTGAAAAGGTCTCAGAACCCCCATTGGTCCCTGGACCACACTCGGAGAACATTTGAATGGGGGCACGGAATGTTGTATATGATGCAATTCCTGCAGTAACTCCTGAAGCCCTCAGATAAGACGCTGAATGTGGTTGGATCCAGCCACAACTGTGGTTGGATTTCTTGAGATACATCTACCAGTTGATGTGCAACAAGTCCGAATGGTTCACTCGGCCAGAGGAGCAAACTCAGAGGAAGCCAGGAAGAAACATAGTCAAGAAATTGTAGAAATCACGGAGAGGGCCCTGAGTCCACATAAGCTGCGAAATTTGAAGGTTTGGATCCAATTTGCGTAAATCTGTCAGAAGCAGAAACGCCCCATGTATCATCTGGGTTCAGGCTTGTTGTGAGGTCAAAAATGTAACTTGGGGCTTCCCTGGTGGTGCAGTGGTTGAGAGTCCGCCTGCCGATGCAGGGGACGCGGGTTCGTGCCCCGGTCCGGGAAGATCCCACATGCCGCGGAGCGGCTGGGCCCGTGAGCCATGGCCGCTGAGCCTGCGCGTCCGGAGCCTGTGCTCCGCAGCGGGAGAGGCCACAACAGTGAGAGGCCCACGTACAGGAAAAAAAAAAAAAAAAAATGTAACTTGGCTTGAAGACCTTGAATCCTAAGGCAGCACCTGTGCCCACTGCCGTGAAGTCAGTGTCTGCCCTCAGCCTTCTACCCCCTCCTCTTTCCCAGTGCCTGAGGAAACAGGAAGCTGCTGCAACCAAAATGAAGTATCCAGTTTTTTTTTTTTTTAAACCTGAGGAATAGCTGTAATTTGCAAGGAGACAGAATGCAATGAGCACACACTTGTCAGAATGGGAGAAGGTTCTGTGAGCCCCGTGTTGCTTCAGTTTTAAGACTGGACTGATTCCTGCAATTCCGTTGGCTTTTTGCCTCATCGAGAGCCAAGCCAGTACCATAAACGGGAAGTCAGTGAAGAGCATTTGTGAGGAGCATGGCCTGGCCCTTGAGCATCTGTCTCCAGGGAGGAGAGAGAGGAAGTGAATGCCTGCTGTGCCTTTTTGCTCAGAGCAAGGGAAGTGAGGGTCCCAGCCCAGGGTCCCTCAGTCCCCTGGCCTAGCAGCACTTGATGTAATCTTTGTTTGCCCGGGTCACAGTGCTTCCTGACAGACGGCAAGAAAATCAAGGCAGGTGGTAAATAGTAACAGTGTTAGCTTGGTCATCTAGATGAGGCCCTGGGGGGGAAGGGAGGTTACAGCTCCTTGGCAGGCTCCAGGATGGCCTGTAACGTGTTTCTGCTGGGACCACTGTTCTCTGTGATGTGACATTTACCTGCCCGTGTCTGGCCTTGGGGTTGCAACTTGGGGCTGCCCCCAAAGCCACTGCTTCTCTGGTTACTGCTGCAGCCTCTTCCCAGGGCTCTGCAGATCCTCCGGTCAGGCCAGATTCTCTGGCAGGGGGTGGGAGCAGGGATTGCCTGCCTTTCGGGCCCTCGCTTGTGTCCACGGTCCTGCTGGATCTCTTCCCTGGGCTCCATTAAAAGGCATGGAATCTGTGCGTTGAGCAAGCACAACCCGTGGATACGACTGAAGCATAATTTTATTTTTGCTCCCATTCGCCCTTTAAAACGTATTCAGTGAGGCCCATTTTTCCCTTGCCTGAGGATGAACTCTCTGTCTCAGGCAAGCCCCATAATTTTCTCCTGGCTTTTTGGTAATAAAATGATCTCTGGTCACTTTATACCACAAATACAGTCGCAATTCAGTAATTAAAATGGTCTAGTCCTAGATAATAAAAATTCTGAACTGGTTTCAATGCCAGCTTCCCCTCCCTGTCCCAGCCTGGCCCATGAAAGAGGTCTTCTGCCTCTGGAAAAGGACACGGTCTTTGTCCAGCTTCTGACCCAGAATTTCTCCTTCTTTTCCAGCTGAACTGGGAATTTCTGAGGTTTCTAATCCCTTGAGAGTTTGGCTCCAGGGGGAGGTGGGATTAGGGGAAGGGAATGGTCTTGGGGGGTGGGGGGAGCAGTCCAGCCTCATGTAGACCCCCCCAGTAGTCTCTGCCACACAGCATCAACTCACTGGGGCCCCTTTGCCTGGGTTTACGTGGTCCCTTGGCAAAATTTGGACAGCTCCAGGCCAGCATCCTCTGCTTAAGGGATGGGTCACAGACATTTTGGGGAAGCCACCCTACCTCTCTCTTTGGACCTGTGTCTTGGTGGCTTGACTTCATCCCAGCTCCACAGTGGGTCCTCTGGGCTTAGGTCAATCAGCTTATTCCGTCCTTGCCACAGGGACTGACTATGGGTACATAGCCCATCTGAGCAGGGAGTGGAGAGGAGACACAGGCTGGGGATTCTGTTCTGGAAGACACAGTCTCAGTTCTGTGGGAATGGCCAAAGAGACCACCTGTCTCCTCCTGGACAGTAGGGTATAAGGCTGAAAGGGCTGGAACTGTGGTAACCATTTTACTACCATAAGGTGAGGATGTGGTGCTGCTGGGGACCACAACATGAGGATGAAGCCGAGACTAGAGAAGGTATGTGCCAGGTGCTGGTGATGAGGTCAGCTTTCCCTAAAGCAGTAATTCTCAATGAGGGGGTGAGTGTGGCCATCCCCTCCCCCACCCTCCCGGGGACATTTGGCAACGTCTGGAGGCATTTCTGGTTCTCGCAGCTTGGAGTTTACTACTGGCATCTAGGGGTAGAGGCCAGGGATGGTGCTAAACATCCTGCCATGCACAGGACAGTGCCCCACAACAAATAATTATTTGGCCCCAAATGTTAGTAGTGCTTGTTGGTAATCAGCTGAGAAACCAAAGCCAAAGTCTAATGCCAAAACTGTATCTGGACTTTACAGTGATATGAGCCAATGTGTTTCCTTTATTTTTTGAATCAGTTTGAGTTGGTTTTCTTGTGATTTGAAATGGAAAGAATCTTAGCTGATAGTTTTCAAAACAATGCCACCTCTTCTTTCCTCCCCCGAGTGCCCTCCTCCACGCCTGTCCTCAGCCTTGCATATTTCCTCTTAGGTATATTGACAGACCTACTCCTCTGTCTCCTTGTTAGCACGTTTTAGAAATAGTGTCCTGCCCATTCCTGTGACCCTGTCAAGAATCCCATCTCCTTCAGTCTTAAAGATACTTAGGTGAAAACATTTACGATTTTGCTTAAAAATTTCAAGGTCACTATTTAAAATTTTTATTATGAAATATTTCAGACCTACAAAATGAGTGAAATAATGAGTGCCCTCTTGTACTCAACTTCCACTTAATAAATAGGTCCCCTTCCCCAGAACCTTCGTCTCTTCCCCAAGAGAAACTACTATCCTCAATTTGGAGTTTACCTTCTCATGCAGTGTTTTTGTATTGTGTCACCCAAACTATATATTCCTAAACAATATATATATATATATATATATATATATATATATATATTTAGTTTTTTATATGCACTTGTATAAATGATATTGTATGTATTCTCTTGTGACTTGTTTTCTTTGTTATGTGTCTCAGAATCCTCTAGGTTGTTTTAGGTAGCTTTGGGTCTTCCAGTTCTGTGTGATGTTCCATTGTGGGAATTTCTAAATCCACTTTCATGGAGAAACACTAATTTTTCACAAGTAAAATGGATGCTGCTCTGAAGATTCATGAGCCTATGTCCTAGGGCACAGAGCCTCTAGTGGATTCCCCTAGGAATGGAAGTGCTGAGTTGTAGGGTATGTGCACTCTCAACTCTACTAGCTGTTGGTGTCAAAGGTCATTCGGATTTTACCTATGCTGAATACATTGTATAAATGTGTTGGAGGACACAAATATTTTTCTTGGCCTCCATCTTTCTTGATTACTCCCGAGATTCACAGAGTTTTTGTGTTCAAAGTCTACATGAATAACTGTGGCAGAAAGATTAATGGCCCCCCAAAGACATCCACATTCTAATCTCTGCAACCTGTGAATATGTTACCTTACGTGACAAAAGAGACTTTGCAGATGTGATTAATGATTTTGAGATGATTACATTATCCTGGATTATCTGGCTGGGCCTAATATAATCACAAGGGTCCTTATAAGAGAGAGGCAGGAGGGTCAGAGTCAGAGAAGGGGGTTAGAGTGATGCGAGGGAGGAGCCGTTAGCCAAGGAATGCAGGAGGCCTGTAGAAGCTGAAGAAGGCAAAGAAACATTCCCCCATAGAGCTTTCAGAAGGAACACAGCCCTGCTGTTGTAGACTTCTGATCTCCAGAACTGCAAGATATTAATTTATGTTGTTTTAAGACATCAAGTTTGTGGTAATTTGTTACAGCAGCAAATAGGAGACTAATACGCAATACCAACTCAGAACAAAACTGAGATGGCAAAGCTGGTCTCCAGCGACCCCACATACCCACAACAGTGCCTGACTTATAATAGACATTTAACAAATGTCTTCCCCTCACTTTTCCCCTTCTCCCCACTTTCAGTCCTTCCCTTCCTCAGTCTTAACATTGGGTTCTATCAAAAGGGAAACCTCCTAATACAGGTTCTAGTGTGAGAAAGTCCAAGAGATCCCTTAGGTGTTCTAACCACAGAAAATCACATTTATGACATGTCAGGAACTGCCTACGGTGCTTTCACGTGGTAACTCATTTAAGCCTCCCAACAACCCAGGGAAGTAATGATAATAATAATGAACAACGACTTATCATTATTGAGACCTTATTGTTGGTTCTAGGCTGCATTCAAAGAATCAGTTTAACCATACACCTAGACATGGTTGTCTCCTTTTTGTTTTTGTTTGTTTGTTTTTTTGCGGTACGTGGGCCTCTCACTGTTGTGGCCTCTCCCTTTGCGGAGCACAGGCTCCGGACGCGCAGGCTCAGCGGCCATGGCTCACGGGCTCAGCCGCTCTGCGGCATGTGGGGTCTTCCCGGACCGGGGCATGAACCAGCGTCCCCTGCATCGGCAGGCAGACTCTCAACCACTGCGCCACCAGGGAAGTCCGGTTGTCTCCTTTTTTGCTGAGGAGGAAACTGAGGAAGGCTAAGTGGCTTGTCACGGAGCAGAGGTTTGTAACCCAGAACCATGTGACCTCAAAGTCTCTT
>RJWK010058435.1:0-13859 GCA_004363435.1 Platanista minor | reverse complement strand
TGCAACCATCACCACCATCCATCTCCAGAGTCCTTGTCATCTTGCAAAGCTGGAACTATAGAGCCTTTAAATAATAACTCCCCATTCCTCCCTCCCCCTAGCTCCTGGTAACCACTGTTCTATTTTCTGTATCTACCTGTGATTGTGACTACTCTGAGTACCTCATATGTCTCAGTCCCTTTGGGCTACTCTAACAAAATACCATAGATTGAGAAGGTTATAAACAACAGAAATTTATTTCTCACAGTTCTGGAGGCTGGAAGTCCAAGATCAAGATGCCAGCAGATTAGGTGTCTGGTGAGAGCTGCTTCCTCTTTCATAGATGGCTGTCTTTTTGCTGTGCCCTCCATGGTAGAAGGGGCAAGGGAACTTTCTGGGGTCTCTTTTATAAGAGCACTAATCCCATTCATGAGGGTTCCACCCTCGTGACCTAATTATCTCCCAAAGGCCCCATCTCCAACACCATCACATTGGGGGTTAGGTTTCAACATGAAAATTTAGTGGAGACACAAACATTCAGTCCATAGCATCATATAAGTAGAAGCATTATATTTGTCTTTTGTGATGGCCTTATTTCACTTAGCATAGTGTCCTCAAGGTTTATCCATGTTGCAGCATATGTCAGGATTTCTTTCCTTTTTAAGATTGAAGAATATTCCATTGTATGTATATACTAAATTTTGCCTATGCGTTCACATATAACTTTTTAAATAAAAAAAAAATTAATGGGGGCTTCCCTGGTAGCGCAGTGGTTGAGAGTCCGCCTGCCGATGCAGGGGACACAGGTTTGTGCCCCGGTCCGGGAAGATCCCACATGCCTCGGAGGAGCTGGGCCCGTGAGCCATGGCCGCTGACCCTGCGCGTCTGGAGCCTGTGCTCCGCAACGGGAGAGGCCACAACAGTGAGAGGCCCACGTACAGAAAAACAAATAATAATAATAATGGGATAATAGTGCACATAATGTTCTGAATCTTACTTTTTTACTTAATGACACCTATTTTCATTATAGCTTATGTAGATCTATGCACTTCTTTTTTAATGGTAGTCTGTTACATTGTGCAGATGTGTCATAGTTTAATCGTTCTATTTTTTGCTAGATATTTAGGTGGTATACAGTGAATATTATCAATAATCCTACTATGAGTGTTTTTGTTCATACATATTATGCCCATGGGCAGCTGTTTTGTCAGGGAAGATGCTTCAAAGAGGAATTTCCAGATTCCACGTTATGCTTTTTCTTGCAACTGCCAGGTTGCAGTTCAAAAAATCTTCACCAGTTTCTTCTCCCACCAACAATGTGTGAACGTGCTCCCTTCCCCAAATCTTTGCCAGTATTTGATATTGATCTTTCATTATTCTTTTAATATTCATTTTGCTAGTTACTAGCAAAGTGGAACGTCTTTTAATTCTTTTGTTGGCTGCTTGAATTCTATGAATTGTCTATACATGTACTCAACACATTTTTCTTTATCCTAAAAACTGCAACCCTATGAAGGAGGTACTATTATTATCCCTATTATACAGCTAAAAAACTGAATATCCAATAGCCAGAGAATGATAAAGTAACTTCCACTTGACACTAAAACATAGTGGGAAGAGCTCAGCCTCTGGAATCAGAGTACCACTTCTTGGCTGTGCTACCTCAGACAAATTATTTAACTTCTCTGTGTTACAGTGTCCTCATCTGTAGAATGGAAATACTAATAGTATCTATCTTATAAGGTTATTGTGAGGATAAAATGAGACAATCCTTGATAATGTTTGAATCATATAATATAGTGACAGAGACCCTCAATATATGCCAGCTATTATTAATATTATAGAAAAATATGTAGATCTGGAGTAACCAGGAAAACATTTATGACACAATGGAAAATGCAAAAAAAAACAAACCAAAACAAAACACCCCACTAAATAGTATATATTCTATGACTGCAATTTTGTGAAAACTACTTCTGCTCCTGGAAAAAGACTTGAAGGACAGATGCATATGTGAAAAGAATTTCTTTGTTAGGGTGATGGGATTGTAGTAGCTTTTTTTTTTTTTTTTTTCCTTTTTTTTTTGCGGTACGCGGGCCTCTCACTGTTGTGGCCTCTCCCGTTGCGGAGCACAGGCTCCGGACGCGCAGGCGCAGCGGCCATGGCTCACGGGCCCAGCCGCTCCGCGGCACGTGGGATCTTCCCGGACCGGGGCACGAACCCGCGTCCCCTGCATCGGCAGGCGGACTCTCAACCACGGCGCCACCAGGGAAGCCCTGTGGTAGCTTTTTAAATATCATTTTATAATCAACAGAAAAGGAGGAGAAAAAGGAAAGGAAGTAAACTCTGACTATGGGCTTTGTCCCCGAAGATGTGAAGGGGGTTCACAGCACCCCCAGACCAGTGCCTCACCTGTAAAGAATATGGCTCTGATGTGCCTGAGCCATGCTAGGCTAGCTCGCCATGCTCTTCCCTCTCCAAAGGCTGACAGATGGCTTTGTCTCTCTGAAGTATAAACAACAGCACCTTGTCTCCTTGGTCATTCATTCATCCATTCACTTCATAGGTATTTATGGAGAGCTTCCTATGTGCTAAACACCATTCTGGGCACTGGATATACGATGGTGAACAAGACAGGGAAGGTCTTGGATCTCAGTTTATAGTGAGGAATTGAAGACAATAAAGCAACAAATACATAAACAAGAAACAACCAGATAGTAATAAGCGCTGTGCAGAGAGTTAAAATTCAGGGCTGTGATAGTGGCTGACTGTGTGGTTCCTTTAGACTGGTGGTCAAGGAAGGCTTCTCTGAGGAGGTAGCTCTTCAGCTGATGGCAAGAAGGTACCAACCTGGGAAGCTCAGGGGAAGAATATTCTGGAGAGTGGGCAGCATGTTCAAACGCTCTTGGGCAGAAGCCCATTTGGTGGGTGTGAGATATGAAGGAAGGCTAGTGTGGCTGGCGTGTGGTGGTTGAGGGTGAAAGCAGCATGAGATAAGGTCAGATCAGGCAGGGCTCTGTGAGGGAGGACAAGGATTTTGGAATTTATTCAAAGCGAGATGGAAAATCACTGGAAGGTGTTTAAGTAAGAAAGTGACTTGATCAGATTTATGTTTTTAGAAAGATCCTCTGGCTGCTGTGTAGCAAATGGACTGCAGGAAGATTGGAAGCAGGAATATCAGTTCCAAGGGTATTGCGGTGATTCAGGCAAGAGATGCTCAGGGGTTTGGTTAGGATGTTGGCACTGAAGAAGCAGAGGAGCGGATGTTGGGGTACCCTATGGAGGTAGAGGTCATAGGACTTGCTGAACGATTGGGCATGGGCTATAGGAGAACAGAGGAATCAAAGATATTTCCTAGATTTTTGGCTTGGGTAACTTGGTACTGTTTACTTTGATGAGGAAAATTGGAGGAGAAGCAAATTTTTCAGGGGAAAATTACTAATTCTATTAGCTGTCTAAGTAGAAATGTCAAACAGAGAGTTGATTGTGTGAGTCTGGACTTCCAGAGAGAAGTCGGGACAAGAACTGCAGGTTTGGAAACCTCCATACGTGGATGGTATTTTAATCAGGAGATTGGTGGCATCACCCAGGCAGAGTGTAGATGGAGAAGAGAAGAACCCAGGATTGAGTCCTGGGTCCTTTAAAGTGGGGAGATTAAGCAGAAAACAGAGCATCTGAAAAGGAGACTGAAGAGGAACAGCCAGTGAGGCAGGAGGAACATCAGCAAGTGAGAGTTCATAGTAGCCAAGAGAAGACAGTGTTTCAGGAAGGACATAGGCCAGCTAAAACATCAAGTACAATGAGGACTGAAGTCGCCATTGGATTTGGCAACAAGATCATTGACCCTCACAGCAGGCATTGTGAACGCGGCAGGCATGCCACTCTGGGAGCCAAATAGGATTTGGTTTGGACTGTAGTTCCACCACTTACCAGCTGGGTGATCTTGGACAGGTCACGTAACCTGTCTGTAAGTTTAGATAATGACATTCACCGTGTAGGATTGTTGTAAGTATAAGTGAGATAAACTATGTGAAATTGCATAGCACTTAATAGGCACTCAGTACATATTGATTCCCATTTTTTAGGCAGCTGTGGAAAGGCAGGGAACTTGGGATGGCCCCAGGGAAGAGGTCTTGGTGTCCTCAGGTTCTGTTTTTGAAGCCTCATCAGTGCTTGTTTTCAAAGAAAAGAAAAGGGTTATTGATCCAGAGGCCTGAGAGTTGAGGCAGCTAACTCTGTCCAAGAAGGAAATGAGGGCAGGTTTTTGGGCCCCATGTTTGGCCTCAGGCATCCTTACTAATAAACTCCTAGGTCATAAGGTTTCCTACTAGCTGGTCACTATCCTCACTCCTATTACATACTGGGCTGAGCAGGACAGATTGAGGCTGAAGGTGACTGTGTCTAAATCCTTGAACAGTGTGTTCTGAGCAAACTTGGTGCTTAGGGTCATGCCCCTGTGACATGGATGAGTTTCCAGGACTCGTGAGAAGTCCCATACCCTGTGGTAAGAAGACCATGGTTCCGCCAGTCTTTGCATGGAGAAAAGTGGATCAAACAGAGCAGGGGAGCCCATTTCAGAGTCACATTTGTGCTCTTCTCCTGTAGAAATGTAGCTGGGACCATGAGGTAGGAGGAGGTCAAAACAAGGGGTCACTGTCTGCAGGGCTATGAGCAGGTGTTGGATTTAGTCCTTACCCCAAATGGTCAGGTCTGGAGACATCCAGTTCTCAGTCCCCCAGGAGTTACTGGAAATGCCAGGGGTTAAGTGGGGAAACTGCTGAGAGAGATAAATGAGATTGAGCACCTGGCACAGGGAGGGCGGGTATGGGACACATGTGGCCACCTCGACCCCCTTGGTGCAGGGCAGATACAGCTAATCCATCACAGCTCGTTTCCACTCAACCTAAACTCAGTCTCTGAGCCTAACCCAAACCATCCTCAACACAGAGCTCCATGCAGCCACTAGCAATAATTGAGGCTTGGCTTTCAAGGCAGACTTAGTAAATTTTTTTTTTTTTTTTTTTTTTACTAATCTCTCTAACTAGTACTCAAAATAACTTTTTACAGCCTGAGTAGAGGAGTGCTCTGCAACATTTTAATACTATCATGTAGCACTTGGCCATCGTCTTCAATCCTCCATTACATGAAATTTATTTTAAGAGGTGATGGGGGTTTGGAATTGAACTTTCATGGACCTCTAGAGCAGTGCTTTGCAAACTTTATCCTCTTGGTAAAGGCAGAGTCTGATTTAGCTAGTCGAGGGTGGGACCTGAGAATGTGCATTACTGACAAGCTCCCAGGTGCTACTGATGCAACCGAGCTGCAGTCCACACTTTGAGTAGCAAGGGAATGGACCACGTTAGGCGTTGACTCACAAGACAGGAGAGGAGAATTTCAGACAAACAGGAACCTAATAGGGTTCACAGTGTTCTAGAGACAAATTGGCAAGATCCTGCAGCCACCTGGACAAGCAATCCAAGATGATGTAACTCTGCCATGGAGGCTCATGTTATGAAATAGGGGAGTAGCTTGAAGAGAATTTACACTCCCAACTCCCATTGCCTTGTGTGCAAGTTGCTGTTCATGGGCAGGACAGGGTGATGGCTACTGGGCCCCTTGCCTTGTCACTTGGGAAGAGAGGCAGTGAATGGGCTGCCAGAAGACTTCCTGGAGTTTGCTGGCATGAGGACAGGATAAGAAGCAAACCATAGTATCCCAAGAGCAGAGATAGAGCCAGGGGGCTGTGCCCTTTACATTGGCAGCTCCAGCTTTCTCGGTCCCAGTGGTAGTCCTGGAACTGCAACCAACCAACCAACCAGAGATAACCTCTGTAACCCACTTCTTTGCCTTCTCACTCAGTTTCTGCAGAACCTGTCTGTTCAAGCAGCCTCCCTGCCGGAGGGGAGAAGTTGAGTGAAAGATGGTTTGTTTGCTGGCTCTTTCCATGTACATTTCCTACTGGGCACAACTCTGGCTAGATTCAAAGCATATTTAGATACGTGCCTGAAGGCTAAAGTTGTACCTGGTTACTAAAGGGGGCAGACAAGAACGTGGGGGAATAGCTACCACCACCCAACACGGACCTCCTTGATAACCTGCATCCCAGGAGACCAATATGGAGGCAGCACAGTGTGATGGAAACGGAGTTTGGATTCGAATCTCGGCTCCTCACGTAACACCTCTGTGACTTTAGACACGTTACTTGATTTGACTGAACCTTGTTTTCCTCATTAGCCAAATATGATCTCCTTGCAGGGCTAAAATGGCAAAATTAAATGAGGCAGTCATACAAGAGCTGAAGGCAAGACCTGACTTATTCCCAGTACTCACCTATAGAGTCCTCCTGTCTGGCTCCACCTGGCACTTTCCCTCTTACGACGCGGTCCCTGCTGCCCACGAAGAGCTGGGCAAGGGAGCTGCTGACCCCACCCAATCTCTGCTGGACCAGCTGGCTCTTCCATCCCCGGCAGCACCCCACCCAGATAGAGTCAGCTAACAGGAAACACAGGTTTCTCCTCGACCGTAAAATGAAAATAGTAAGATCCACCTCCAGGCCGTGAGGGTTCAGTGAACCACTGGATTTGGAAATATCTAGTATGACCATACATCACGGTGTGTCCCAAACCATTTCAGTTTATAGCTGATGTCCAAGTGTCCATTCTCAAGGGCTCCACTTTAGATGATCAAGTGTAAACACATACATTGTAAGGAGCTGTGCAAATCTTAGGTGGTGTATGTGTGTTTGTGGTTGGAAGCTCTTGTTGCTGACCATAAATGAAGGCTGGAAACACAAGAGTTGCAATGGTTTTCTCTTCGCCTTCCATATTTTTTTAATTAATTTTTTTTTGGCCGCACTGCGTGGCAGGCGGGATCTTGGTTCCCTGACCAGGGATGGAACTGCGCCCCCTGCAGTAGAAGCGTGGAATCTTAACCACTGGACCGCCAGGGAATTCCCCTTCCTCTTTCATATTTGACTAGGCACTTTCTCCTATCCTTGTCTTTTTGGGGACAAGAGGAAGTCCGGGGAGTTTTGATGATTGGAGGGAGCCTTGGGATCTGGAAAAGCCCCCTGACTGGAAGAATACCCTCCTGGGATCCTCTCCACCCGTGCCCCCCATCAGCTACCCCACTCCCTTCCAACCCTGCCAATCCCCAGGCCACTGACTCACTCCCATCCAGGCCTAGACCTGTGCTCACACAGTGTGTGGAGAACCCACTCCCCCTACTCATCCTCGTGAGAATGGCAAAGACTCCCCTGAGAAGTGGGCCTCTGGAATCGCTCAAGCATCTCTCTGCCTTCTCCCTGTCTCCTCCTCTTTTTTTGCCTCTTATGGAAGCTGTACTGAGATTAAGCAATGCTCAGGAATAACTGGGTCATGTCAGCTGTGTGTGGAGAGGAGGAGACAGTGGGACCGCTCAGGTCACTGTGTATCAGACAGCAGCCAACGCATCCTTAACCAAGCAGGAAAATCGGGAACTGCCATTCGCTGACTGCTCAACTACCCATCACTTACTGCATCAAGCTCAGCTCCACTCAGAAAGCCAGGTAGCCTTCACCACTATGTCCCCCCATGCCCCAGTCTTCAGCCACATGGAACTTCTCAGTGTCCCCTGGACATGTCAACTCTTCAGGCCTCTGTGCGTTGACCCACGCTCTTCCTTTTCCTTGCAGTGAAAGGAACTCTCCCTCTTTATTGCTCTGAAAACTCTCTACATCCGCTTCTCTGAGAAGGTTTCTCCAGGCAGAGTTAGTTTCTTTCTCCTCTCTCCTCCCAGAGCACAGCACTTGCATTGCCATTAATGCTTCACAGATCTGCCAACCCATCTTTGTATTTTCAGAGCCCATCACAGTACTGGCTTCATGGGAGCTGCTTAGTGAATGCATGTCAAATGGATGAATGAATGAATGAATGAATGAGTAATGGTGAGACGGTTGGCTACGGGGTCAAGATACCTTGACTGATGCCAGCGACCACTGTGTGATCTTGACCAAGTCACTTAACCTCTCCTAACCTCAGATGCCTCACCAGTAAGATGGTAATAATTACACCCACACTACCTACCTGTAGGGCTGTGGTGAGGATCCAATGACATAATTTATCGGAAAGCACCTTATAAGCTAAAAAGGGAGATACATGCACCCCAATACCACGAAGTTTACTAGACCGATTGGGTTTCAAAACCCTCACTCCTGAGCGAGGTGAATACTGGAAAAAGAGGCTCTCTGAACTCTCCAAGAAACTGTCAGCAGAAGCAGCTTTCAGTGCAAGCACAAAGACAGATGTATGTGCTTATATGGAAATGTGTTTTTAACAAATATTAACATGAGAATGGAATTCTTTTTTCCCCCACATCAAGCCTTGATAGCTAATTAATTCCACCTGGAGGAGGGAGCCAGGCATTGGGCAAAGAGAAGTCCTCCTTCCATGTTTGGGAAGGAATCTACGGTAGCTATCTCATGGGCATCTGGAGAAAGGCAATGGATAAACCAAGTCACTGGTTTTGAAGGATCTCAAAGATTACTTAGTCTGACCTCATCATTTATAGGCAACCCAGAAAGGGAACATGTTTAGCTCGGGAAACTGAGAAATGGCAGAAGAACTGGGCATGACCTCCTCTCTTTCTGCTGCTCTTTCTCCTACATAGCCAACTTTCCTGATCCCAGACTATGATGGCATTTCTTAGCTAGAGTCTGTTGATAGTTGTTAGAACAACCTGTGGACAAATTAATTATCCAAGGAAATACTCTTTATAGCAGGCTTTATTCTCCTCTCCACAAATATCGTGCCCAAATGAGTGCTTTCAAGCTGATGACCCTTGGCACCTTCTTGCCTTCATAATAATTGCCTTATAAATTAATTCCTTATAAATTGCCTTGGACGCACGGAGTGCCTGGGTAGACGCTGAGCGCTGTGCTGAACTTTGCAACAATGAGACTCAATGTCTAAACCTGCAATGAAGGACGCTGCAGACTGGTCCCCAGGGGACCTGGATTCTGACTCCTTGATCCTGTCACCAACCAGCTGTGGCACCTTGACAGGGCATTTCCATCCTCTGAACCTCAGTTTTCAAATCTGTGAAATAACGTTGAACTCCTTCCCGATTTCAGGGCTATGAGATGAACTGGGATTCTGGATGCCCACCTGACAAGAACAAGAGGATGTTGCCTCCAGATTTATTTTCTTAACTCAGATGCCACTCCTAACTCAGGCTCAGGCACACGGTGGGGTAGGGGCAGGGACTGCGTCTCACAATATTTGAGCAGTATTTTAGGCACGATAGCAGCTTCAGCTGGGAGCCGATTTAGGGAAGCCATTGTGCGTTCACCTCCTCTCTGTCATAACCTCCAGGATACTGAGGGATAAAAACCCTTGGCCTTAGCCTCAGTCACCATTTTTGTTTGTTTGTTTAATGTTATTCTGTCATTAATTCTCTCCCATTTGCCTAATGTTCTCGACTTCGTTGCTACCTTCTCCCCTGGCCATTCATCAACACCTGTGGTTTTACATACCACCTAGATGCTGAGGCTTCTCAAACTATTCTCCTGGTCCAGGGAAGATCCATGTACTCTTGCCCTCGGGTATCACCTCTAAGCTTTAGATGTAAATTCAACATCTCCTGAGTGTCCCACAGTCCTACCACATTCAACATCTCCTCCCTCTGCCCCCTGACTCTTGCTTCTCTCCCAGTCTTCCTCGTCCCAGTAACGATGCCACATTCAATCACTTGACCAGACAGAACACTGGAAATCATCCTCTTTTTTTGAGGATGGCATGCGGGGTCTTAGTTCCCCAACCAGGGATTGAACCTGCGCCCCCTGCGGTGGAAGCACAGAGTCTTAACCACGGGACTGCCAGGGAAGTCCTTGGAAATCATCCTTGATGCCTCTCCTGTCCTGCCTATCCTAGTCATCTCCTTCTTTAACCTAGATCCTATCCTTCCTTTCCTGTTTCTGCCACCTTTGCCCTGGTTCCTGCCTTATCATCCCTCACCATGACCACTGTATCAGCCTTTAACCTACCTTCCCTGCTTCCTCCAATCTGTCCAGACTGGAGTCTGGACAGTGGTTCTCATCCTTGATGCAACTGGATGAAGAGATCATCTGGGAAGCTTTCACCCACTGATGCCTTGGTGGCACCTCCAGGGACTCTAATGTAATTGCTCTGGGGTGTGGTCCAGATTGGAGAGTCTCAAATGTTCCTCAGCTGATTCTAATTTAAAGTCAAGGTTGAGGGCTACTGTGCTAAAATAATCTTTCTGAAACTACTTGCAGGGTAAAGTCTAAACTCTGTAACTGGCGTTACCTAACCATTCCCAAATAGGACACAGCCTCCCTCATCTATTACTTTAACTTCGCAGATGAGTCCAATATACGGGCAAGGATGAGACCACTTCTCTTAGCTGTAGCGTGGAGGATGGGGAGAGGCAGCAAGGCTGATACAGTGGTCCAGGTGAGAGATGATGGACAAAAAGAGGGCAGATACAATGGAAATGGTGAGTTCCACTGGCTCTTTTGTACTCTCTCAAGCCCAGACATATAATCAGTAAAAATGTTCTTGGACACAGAATCGGATATCTCTTCTCCCATTTCCACCTCATTGTACTGTACATCCTTAACAGCAAAAGTGAGTTTGATTAAAAGCAAGCATAATACCGCAGTTGTTCTCCTAGTTAAAGGGAGAGTAGGAAGGGACAGCCTGCTACCAGAGGGGACCCTGGAAACCTATTACGCGTACACACTGAGTCCCAAAGATGGTAAAAAACTGTTCTTTGCTTTCCCTTCAAGTAGCCTCCTGCCCTTCTAAACCCACCTAAGCTAGACATCGAGGTTGTCTTTCTCTTTCTGCTTTGCCCGTCTTTCCTTTCCATCAAACAGTCCTCTTGGTTTTTCACTTGTTTGTTTGTTTTAACATCTTTGCCTTCCCCCCAGGGTTCTGCCCCTCTTTCTCTTGGCTCTGATCTATGCTTAACCAATTGTGTACATCTGGTTTCTCCTTGACTGAGCTGATGGGAGGTGAGGTTTAGGGACTCTTGGGACACAGGTCTGTATGACTCCAGAGTCCATGTTCTTTTTCTTGTGGTACGTGGGCCTCTCACTGTTGTGGCCTCTCCCGTTGCGGAGCACAGGCTCCGGATGCGCGGGCCCAGCCGCTCCGCGGCATGTGGGATCTTCCCGGACCGGGGCACGAACCCGTGTCCCCTGCATCGGCAGGTAGACTTTCAACCACTGCGCCACCAGGGAAGCCCCATGTTCTTTCCATTGTACCAAGCACGCTTTACTAACTTTTGTTTTCTGATAAATCAAGGCTTTTCCAAGAGCAATCTAACTTGAACGGTATGAGGTAAAAAGTAGATGTGACCTAAGGAGTGAACATTTCCAAAGCCTTGTGTTTTCCAGATCAACATCTTGCAGTGAGGGATCACAGTTCTCATGGGATTTCTTAGAGGAACATTCTTTAGAATCAGCTTGGGTGAATAGGAAGTTCAGGGTTAGGAATCAGTAAAACGGCTAGAGTCCTGAATAACAGGCCAGGTCAGCTTGAGAAAGTCACTTTTACCCTCTTTGAGCCTTGTTTTTCTTGTCAATAACTGAGGATAATATATTTGATTTTGTTCAGTTTACTGTGAAGTTCCTATGAAAGAATGCCCAGGGAGGTGCTTTTTAAACTGTGCAGAACTCTGAATGCATAAAGCATTGCTGTTCTACCTGCAAATACAAACACTTGATGCCTGGAAGTGAATGATGAGATAGAGGCGTTAATTTGAAATGCCAAAACTGACCAGGCATTGGATTCATCATGTAGTTCATATGGTTTTCTAATAAGGGATCATAATTTGTCTTGGGACATCCAAGAACTCTTGTAAAACAGTGCTGTACAGGATGTAACATATTGAAGATTAAGATGTATGGGCATGATACCCAGATTTACAACATACTGGCTGTTTTGCAATTTGAAAATCTAAAACCAGATTTTGGAAAGAAATGTTTCTCTTCCAGCCAAGCAGCACAGCCAAAGACAGAATCCAAGGGAGAAGGTCCAATGGGTGCTTCTAGAGTCCAATCTGGGTTGACAAACCCAAATGTCCACAGGGTGAGGCAGTAGTTGGGGTGGACTGGGCTTCTGAAGGACCATTACAGGAGGCAACAGCTACTCAATATCCATCCATTGTGGCCACGTAGGAATTGGGCTGCATGCACCAGATTTTCTGATTTTTCAAGAGAAGCAGGAAATATAGGTTTTTGTTTGTGCATATATATGAAATTTCCATTTTTAAATGTTGGCAGTGGAACAAATTTAAAACATGTGGGCCAGACCAAACAGATGTGCTGATTGCATTTGGCCCTCAGGCCACCCACCTATAACTTCTGATCTGGGCCAACTGGCTACCCATTAGAACTACCTGGGGGAGGTTTTAGAAATCTCAATACTCAGGCCTTACCCTGAACCAATTAAATCAGAATTTCTGAGGGTGAGACTCAGGCATGTATATAAATTAAAGCTGGCCAGGTGATTCTAGTGTTTAGCCAAGTTGAAGAACCAGTGCTTAAGAGCCTTCTTAAAATCTAGTCCTCACTGTAAAAACTATAGGGCTGACAAAAGAAACTGAAGAAGACACACATAAATGGAAAGATATCTCCTGTTCATGGACTAGAATAATTAATGTTGTTAAAATGTCCATACCACCCAAATCTATAGATTCAATGCAATCCCTATCACAATTCCAACGACATTTTTCACAGAAATAGAACAAACAATCCTAAAATTAGTATGGAACTGCAAAAGACCCTGAATAGCAAAAGCATTCTTGAGAAAGAAGAACAAAGCTGGAGGCATCATACTTCCTGATATCAAACTATACTATAATATAAAACTATTGGAATCAAAATATTATGGTACTGGCTTAAAAATAGACACACAGCCCAATGGAACAGAATCAGGAGCCCAGAAATAAACCCACACATATACAGTCAACTAATGTTCAACAGGGGAACCAAGAATATTCAATAAGGAAAGGATAGTCTCTTCAATAAATAATGTTGGCAAAGCTCTATATCCACACGCAAAAGAATGAAACTAGACCCCTATCTTACATCATTTACAAAAATTAACTCAAAATGGGTTAAAGACTTAAATACAAGATCTGAAACCATAAAACTCCCAGAAGAAAACATATGGCAAAAGTTCCTTGACATGGGTCTTGGCAGTAATTTTCTGGATACAACAACAAAAGCAAAAATAAACAACGGGGACTACAGCAAACAGCAAAAAACAGTCAACAAAATGAAAAGATAACCTATGGGATGGGAGAATGTATTTACAAAGCAAATATCTGATAAGGAGTTAACATCCAAAATTTGTAAGGAACTCGTGTAATTCAATAGCAGAAAAAGGAAATAACCTGATTTAAAAATGGGCAAAGGACCCCAATAGACATTTTTTCCAAAGAAGATATGCAAATGGCCAAATGGTACATGAAAAGACGCACAACATCACTAATCATCAGGGAAATGCAGATCAAAACCACAGTGAGATACCACCTCACACCTGTTAGAATGCCTCCGATCAAAAAGACAAGAGCTCACAAATGCTGGCGAGGATGTGGAGGATGTATACTGTTGGTAGGGATGTAAATGGACACAGCCACAATGGAAAACAGTATGGAGGTTCCTCATAAAGTTGAAAATAGAGCTACTATATGATTCAGAGATCCCACTTCTGAGTATTGATCCAAAATAAATGAAATCACTGTCTCAAAAAGATATCTGCACCTCCGTGTTTGTAACATCATTATTTACAATAGCCAAGAATTGGAAACAACCATCCATCAATGGTTGAATGGATAAAGAAACTATGAATATATATATTTATATATATATA